>CM061533.1:216719858-216764185 GCA_030545055.2 Neoaliturus tenellus
TTATCTCGTTTTCCATCTTTTTCAAAACTATTGGGTGTTTTACTTTCATGATGTAATGAATGGTGATTATGTATTTGAATATTTTCAGATGTTTCGTATTCACTCATGTTAGAATCATCATCTTCGCCGTATCCTTCGTCAATACTCTCATCGTCTTCATCTTCAAATGAAAGCAGTTTCCTCCCAAAGAAGTTTGATGTGAAACTTGGAACTTCCCCTTCTATTTGGTTTTCTTCCTCGTTATCCCCGGATAAAGCTCCAGGATTATCGTGATCTTTGGAAGGATATTTATCAAAATCACCTTCACCACCAGTAGCAACATATTCTTCACTATCAGTTTTACCATTAAAATTATTACCCTCCTGATTTATACCAACATAATTTTCATCGTAGTTAATGGATAGAAGCTTTCTATTGCCATAATAGCCATCTTCCAACCTCTCACTGTAGTTAGTTTTCTTTTTCCATTTACCTTTAGAACAATCTCCACAGGCAGCTATTTCCCTGCATGGACAGTCTCGGTCAACTGCCTCTGCATCTCTGAATGCCTCTTTGCTATCTACACTCTTTGGTTCATGTTCAAGCTTAGACGCATCACGCTTCTCATATTCGACCCTTGGAGGCTGCATGTTGTTAGCCAGATCAATGTATTTCCTGATGACCGCCTCCTGCTCTTGGGGATCCAGCCAGTATTTGTCTTCTAAAATCCCCTGTAGTGGGTCAGGATGGAAGTCAATATCTTCATCGTACACTGGAAATTCAGGCCTCACACCAACCGGCTTGAACACACTGCGTTCACCGATTTGATCCAATGCTCCGTATTCGTTCATCTGTGAGTTGGTTGCTTTCTGTTTTTTAAATTTTTTTCTACGTTCAGGTTCCGAATATAGAGATGTGATTTCGTTACTGTCCTGTTCTCTGCCGTGCAGCCTCTTCGTTTCTCTTTCTTTATAGATGAGTGGCCGCGATAGCATACGATGATTGCCCTGACCAATATCAGTAAAAGGTCTTTGATCCTTGATTTTCAATAAAGGTCTGATAGGTTCATCAGAAATCTCTGGTGGATCAATATTTTGCTGCTTGTAACATTCTATCTGTTCGTCAGAAGAAAGAGCTTCTCTTCGGACCAATTCATCGTCTTCATTAAGATTTTCTCGTTTGCCACCAGGTCCTTGTTGTGGGAGTTTCTCGTGTGCTTTGTCCTTACTACTATGGAAGAATTCATTCATAGGGTTACTTATAACGAAAGAGCTGATTTCATTGTTTTTTCCTTGGTCTGAGAGCTCTTCTTGATTGATTTGCGATTCGGCCTCGCGTCTCAGGTTAGCTGGGTTTACAGCGGCCATATCTGGTATGTTGCGGCGAAGTCTTTGTAAGTTTGCTGGAAATATAAAATTATCTTGATAAGTTTTCTGACACATAGTGAAATGTCAATTCCAAATACTGTGTTACTGATTTGAAATAATAATTTTCACAAATTATAGTCCCAAACGTAAATCTGCGAATTAAAATTTTGTGGCAAGCTCTATTTTACATTTGAAAGTTATAAATATAAATAAATCTTCTAAATTCAGAAACAGTAATGAAATGTTTTAAGAGCTTGGTAGGCCTTTTTTTGCCTTCCTTTGCCCCGTCAATATAGACTATTGATCTGTGCGTTGATTTCATTAGATAAAGTATGGGAGTGAGCCGCTACAGTAAAGAGGTCAATGGTACTGATAGACTAAAAGTCACTGGTAGAAAGTGGATTCGACCCATTATTCATTCTCATTGGTACTCATTCTAAAAATTTCAAAATGTTCATGAATAATAGAATTTTTGTATAAAAATTTATCTTTGCTAACTCACATGTATGCTCTCCATGAACACAGCCTTCAGGATATTCTTCAAAGTCTGGTACCTATGAAAATATAAACAAATTTTACAAGTAAGAATTTGAATATAAATGGTAATCCACTCTAAAACTGGACAGTCTTGGACAAGTCTTGTCTACCTTTCCTACGATATTATAAATAGCGGAATAAATATATATAAAAATTACAATCACCACATAATCAATGCATTCCTTACCATTAGATTCAGAATTAAAACTTTTTCATCGTCTGGTGTTATATATATATATTTGTGTATATCTACGTTTGAGGCTTTCTATCACGTTTTGAAGGGGAACGGTCGAAACTCCGGGATTGATACTATCTAACGCAGACCTGTTGTCAGCAATTGACATCTGATTTTGGGTCATGCACAATTAGTTTTTACTAAAATTTAAGTCTCTGATTGGGCCTGATGATGACCGGTGTGACTGGTCGAAATCGATCGCCATTATAAGATCTTTTATATATATTTTCCGTCTGTAAACATTTACAGTTTAAGTGTAAATATATCGAGTAGTGTTGGAAGACGTTTTATTATTTCAACCTGAATATCATTACCAGCACGTATAATGCTAATCAAGAAGTTATTTACTAAAATTTAGTAATATAAAACTAAAAATACTTAGTAATTTTAAATATTTATCGATGTAGGCCCTATGTGCATGATTATTAGGCTATGTTTAACTTAGTTATACAGATAAGATATATCAACATCTAGTAACGTTGAGTCCTTAAAAATACGTATTAAAACTGTTTTATCTTAAAAACAAAATATAAATAAAATAGTAAATGAAAAGAACGGTGTTATCGTGTGATTTATAATGACACACTTACCGGCTTTAGATTAGCAAAACTGATCCACATTGTACATGTACAGAAATTTAAAAGTATATTAGAAAAGCTGCCAATTTTCATAACGCCCAGGAATCCAGATATTGTTTTAAGCTATAGTAAGCTTCATTCAGAATGCTAAAAATAAAACAGATACAGGTAATAACAAAAAATTTAAAACTTCTTAAACCAACAGTTTTGATGACACTGCGGCCATTATATACTTATTCTGATTATAATTAACATTCTTAACTATAGATAAAAATTAATAAAAAAAATAATAATGTACTAAATAGAATAATAGGGTAGTTACTTGTCAGCTTTAGGAACCACTCCAAATTTTAAGTTTATACGGTAAAAAATTAAGTATGAAAAAATCCCTTAAACTACTAACGTTTTTAACGAATTTCCTTTGGAAATAAGCTATTACCGTCGTTTTCATGGGAGCTGCCGTTTATATCGATGTAGGGACACCTCTGCGATTACATAATTATATACAGTATATTATATTGTGGCTTTTATGTGTACTTTCTGGATACGTAGTGATTATTTGTCGGAAACACATTTCTCTTGGATGAGTTCGTTAACCAGTAAGATCGGTATAGAAAAAATTGTTTGATCATCTTGAAATTTGATATCACACACTTATGTAAAGACTCATAGTGTGTGTTTAAATGTGTTATGTATACTTATGTAAAGATTGCCATAGGAAATTCGCAAAGTACGCAGGTCTGCTGCAACGGGGGTATTTAATACTTTCGAACAAATTTCAAATATTTAGGCTGACGCAGTTTTTACAACAGAGGGCAGAAATGTCGGCAATTGGAGGGGAGAGTGAATTGCCGCTTTGGTTTGGTTAGGTAATTTCCCTTACCTTTGTTCCCTCGCCCAGCTTTAAAGACATATATAACATAGGTCTTTAAACATAGGTCTGGACATTATTATTGACTATTTAATGAGGATTGTTGAAAACTTAACTGATGTTAGAGAGAATGAAAGTCACCTATTTTTTTAGTCTTTTATAAACCTTAAAATGTATAAAATTAATGTAGTGGTAATAAAAAACCCACTGGAAACCTCCCCATACACTTTTGTTACACTGCACTACTTAAAAAAAAAATGCAAATTAAAAATATTCTTCTGTAGTAGGCAAACATTTGAGTCGTCTTAATTAGGTTTATTTGTTTAACTGTTAATATTTCACTTTTATGAAACTAACATAATTGTATTAACTGGTTTTTTATACAGTATTTAACTTATTTAATTATGTAAAAAAAACAAACAAAAAAAACAACAACTTACGTGACACCAATCTCATAGAAGTTAAGTATGAGTTGTCGTTTGTGGCAATAGAAGCTCCTTTGGCATTTCACATTCACGCAGTCGTTCCTAGTATTTAAAGATAGGAGTAATATCAAGATATCTAATTTTGTTTCATTTTAAAATGAGATGGAATTTCTAGATTTATAGTAAACTGGAGATAAATAAACAATACCTGTAAACACAAAACCAGCTGACCTAAAACTATTTCAAAAAAGGTATAAAAAACTTAAGATTTGAAAGTTTATATGTTCAGACAGAATTGGATTGGTTGTTAATAATACCAATTAATATTAAGGTTATATGTAAATTTATGTAAATGTTTGAAACGTAATCCTGTGAGTTAAATTGCCATGCATTAAAAGAGGGAAAAGAGGATATAACGTCTTTAAACTGAAAAAGAAACATTTATACCCTTGACTCAGATAGCGTGTTTCCTTAACGATTAATTTTTGTCCAACTTTATTATGTCTATTACTAAATTAATATTTAAGTTGGTACTTAGCAGTGAGCTACAAATAATAGGCCTATGTATACTTAAAAAGGACTATCTCACTATCTGACATTCAACAGTAAAAAATGAACATGTAAATGTCAATATAATACTATGCCAGGGATGATTTGAACCATAATAAAAATTAACATAAACTACTAAGTTTATAGCTTTTCCATGCGTATAAAACACTCCCCCCCACCCCCCAACATTATTTCAGGCTCTCTCCAACATGTTATCCTAGCAGCTTCAAGTTTCAATGTCAATTTTGAATAATTTACTTTTAGCTGGTACAACGGACATAAAAGTCAAGCGTTTCCCTCTACTTTGAATGAATGAATGAATGAATGAAAGGAGTTTATTTTCCATAAAAAATTACAAAAATGCATACAATAATGTCTCTCTTGAAAATATATCCCCAAATAGGCTACTGCCTGTGCTTGGGGATAGAGTCTCTAGTGCACCATGAAACATACAAACTTACGTAATACTAACTTAATATATCTAAAAAATACAACGTAAAAAATTTCACATTTGGAAAGCAGAAATACATGCATATACTCCAATTAGAGCACAATTCGTGTGTCAAAAATATATATATATATATATAGCCTATTGTCAGTTTTAAACAATTAACTGAAACTATGGACCTTTCGTACGCATACGCAACCACCACAACACTCATACAACCCTTCCACGCCACACACACACAAACGCACACCTACACATACACGCACACGGAAAAACACATCCTGGCGAAAAGTTATGTATAGGGAGATGACATAAAATCTCGAATCCTCTGGCGACCAACCTCTAACAACCATTTATCGATATCGATCATTTTTTTATATGTTTGTATACTACATGGTGGTGGTGATTTTATAGAGTTTGGAAGTTGTGAATAAATTACATTGGCAATATAAAAAGAAGAAGTTGAGTTTATTGACTTTATTAATCTAGGTGTTATGATTCCAATGTTTACAGATGATCGAGTTGAATACGTATGCGTTGACTTAATAAACAGAGAATTTTTATTTTTATGTATGTACAAAATTATAACTTTAACAAAAAGCTGAGTAACATTAAGGACTTTAAAATCATCAAACAACAGTTCTGTTGGATAACGTCGATTTTTATTCAGTGCAGATTTAATAATTGATTTTTGAATGGTTTCAAGAGGCGCTAGGACAGTTTGGTAACAACCACCCCATGCTACAATTCCACAGTCTTCATCAAACCCGGCGCAAGTAATTTATTTATTCGTGAAAAAATAAAACTGAATTTCCTGAGTCTGCTCCTTATATATATGATATGGTTATGCCATTTCAGACGGTTGTCAAAGATGACCCCAAGATACTTATACTCTGCCACTCTCTCGATACACTCACACGATACACAATCATTCAATCTGTCACTCCTGCACGTGTGCAAGCGCAGATGCAGGTTCACTGGATCGTGGTCGGCCCTCACGGAAACAGGCATGTATTTAGTTATAGAAATGTTCAATGAGAGCCGACTTTGATCGAACCACCGCTTGACGACGCTTAGGCCACGCTCCGCCGAACGGTACACATCCTCCCAGCTGTCGCCTTCGAAAAGCAGTGCTGAATCGTCAGCATACAAAAATACTTTCCCTCTATCTAAATTCACCCTACCAAGATTGTTTATGTAGATAAGAAAAAGAAGAGGGCCCAAAGTGCTTCCTTGCAAAACCCCGTACTCAATCAAAAGGGGCGCGCTGGAGTGACCGGCAATAGAGACAACCTGGTAACGGTCACTCAAGTAGCTTTTGAACCACTCCAGCGCTACTCCCCTAACCCCAATTAGCTCTAGTTTTTTTTAAAGAATTCCTCTATCAACAGTATCAAAAGCTTTAGCCAGATCTATAAAAATTAAAAGAGGTTTTTTACTGCGCCCGACAGCATCGTGAATATTTTTTGTGAGTAAGAAAAGGTCGTCATTGAGATTTTTATCCCTTCTAAATCCGAATTGATTTTCAAAGAGGATGTTTTCTCTTATCAAGTAATTTTCAAGCTGGGATCTCATGCATTTCTCTAATAATTTAGAAAGGACGCTCGCCAGAGTGATTGGCCGGAAATTTACACATTGATTTTTTTGCCCGCCCTTATGTATTGGGATTACTTTACCCATCTTGAAAGAATTTGGAAAAATGCCTGAGCTAAGACTGGTGTTGATTATGTGAAGAAGAGGTGATTTCAACGATAAAAAATTGTCTTTAATTAACTTGGCCGGAATTTCATCTAATCCGGGGGCGGACCCCCCTTTCAAATTATTCACTACTCTTTCGAGCTCCGCTTCGGAAATCGGCTCAAGCCGGAAGATGGAGTCCACCATAAAATTCTCATCTCTCACAACAGGCTCAGACACGGGAGGGACGGCACTGGCTAAGTTGGCCCCAACCCCAGCATAATATTCATTAAAGAGATTCGCTATATTTTTTATGTCATCATCACCTATACAATCCTTATGCCCCAAGAAGTGGTCAATCGGAAATTCCTCTTTAACCCTCTTAGTGCCCATAATCTCAGTGATATTTTTCCACAATTTCCTTTTATCGCCTCTAGATTCCGATATTTTATTACGATAATAAGTTGCTTTTGCAGTGACTATTATTTTATTCAGAATATTTCTATATTTTTTAAAACGCGATTTTAAAGCTACATTAAATGGTTCTTTTTTCAGTCGCCTACTCATACCATCTCTGACCCGTATTGATCTAACAATTCCCGCCGTGATCCAAGGTTTAATTTTATACTCCTTTGCTGAATACTTTAAGGTCTTGGAAGAAACTGAAATTATATATTGCAATTTTTCAATGAAAAGTTGACAGCATACATTTACATCCATTGAATTTGAGATAAGAGACCAATCCGTGTCAGAGATAATACGAGCGGCTGCTTTGAAATCGACAACATTGTTTTCAGTTTTGGACGGAATATGATGCATTTCCCCAGGAATGTAATTTTCACATTGTAATTGTGCGATAGTAAAATAATGATCAGTTAAACAACACTTAATAACAGCAGATTTAATGAACTGGGTATTTTTATAATCAGTGAAAATGTGATCTAAACAGCTTTCTGAGAACTCGGTTACTCTGGTTGGTACATTAATACAACTAATAAAACCCGACCCATAAAGAACGTCAAGATATCGCTGTGGAAGGAATTCTGATTTATTTTGCAAAATACAACAATTAATGTCGCCGACGAGCCAGTGCGCCCTGTCCCTAGTCCTGTTATCTAAATACGCCTCAAGGTCATCAATAAAGAGAGATAGATCACTGGACGGACTCCGATACACCGCCAGCAGAGACAGCCGCGCGCCGCCAAACGTTACATCCACTTTAACACACGTTGCTCCTGACATACTCACTTCCTCACAGCACACAGCAAAACATTTTTTCACAAACACAATCACACCATCATTCTGATTCTTACTCTCCTTATTTACTACGACGTCATACCCATTCATACTCACATTCGCGCTAGATTCATCCATCCAAGTCTCAGTTAAAACAATAATATCAAATTGATTATCAAAACTATCTAAAATGACCGTTAGTTCATCAAAGTTTTTGTTACAACTCCTAATATTCAGGCTAAGGATAGTAAAGCTATTTTTAATATCTACATTTTGCTCACTAAAAAATTTAAAATCAGAAAAATCTTCGTATATACATGCATCTACTTCCTGGTGAGAGTTTATCTCATCTAATATATCGCCCATTGTGTGTCAAGGTCCCACCCATCCACCCAAAAATAAACTAATTCCATATAAGTAATATGTAAATTTGTCTAATATAGTACAAAATGCAAAAACACAAAAATTTTTTCGAGAAAAACTTTATTCGACATTATCTGCCGTTTCAAGCAAAAATTAATAAATACTTTTGGACATATACTTATAATTAATACTTAAATATGCAACATTCAACATGTCTGCCCGTCAGTTTTCACTAATATCACCTCTGTAAGTATAAATTATGATTAATCATATAAAAAAAACTTTATGTAGTAATCTCTTAAACACAACATGTGTGTTGTATCAGGGCTGAACATCATGCATTATACAAGATGCAGAATAGTCACGCCGCCGTTTATACACTGGGCGATGTTTGCCACCTACCGCTTGAAAAAATAGCGGGCTTTACAACACGTAGAGGAAAAAATACCTTCAAAATGGCTAAACGCCGGTTTCATCACATATATGAAACTGCATGCATAAAAGTGGAAAATATCCTCCCACAGCAGGGACAGTGGACACCAAATGCAAAACGGCAGCGCGGCGTTCTTGCCGCCCTGGGTATGAGGTTTCATTTAAATCTAACGCTACCTATAACAGTAACACAGTAACATTCATTGACTATACTGTATAAGGCTGCGACACACTACTTGACTTTTCACCGGACCGAGCACCGGGCCGAGCATCGGACCGAGCACTCTGGAGCGGTTTTCTGGCGAAACATCAAAGAAAAGATCGGTTCCCGTGTAGGTCCGATGTACGGAAGTTTATCACTGTCAATTTTGCTTCAAACGCCGTACCGAGCGTCGCTCTGAAAGCTCATGAGGGAAAGGCCTTCTCCTCTCCACCACACCGTCAAGCGCTCCCACTCACTCACGCTCTCCTTCTCTCTCTAATCTTCCTTCACCTAGCTCGGTGGATTTGTCCGGTACGTTGCTTGGTCCGATGTCTTGTTCGGCTAAAATTTCGGAGTTAATGTACGGTGTACTCTTAGGTACGAAGCTCGGTCCGATGTACGGTGCGGTGGGAAAGTCCGGTAGTGTGTCGCCGTCTATACACATACGTGAATTGTATATAGTCATGGTATACTGTCAAAACGACAGCAGCGGCAGTTACGCTGTCGCGGCGAAAACCACTTCAGTGTGTAACCGGTGGTGTCAGAGGTTAACACACTAAATTTGGATTCGTTAAATGAAAACAAAACCAAATGAACAATGGCCTATATCAAAATGAGTTGTATTGATAAGGTCTGTTGTCAAGGTATACTGCAATATTCAGAAAACGGTGAAATATCTTACCACATGGGAAATGAAGTTTTGCTATTGACTACATACAAGTGTATAGACTATACAGTATACTAACATGAATATTATGTTTATTATCTATATATTAATACGCAAGCATGTTTCATTTCCTCCTTTTTTCTCAGCTCGTGTACATCGTAGGAGAAATCCGAGCATACCGTTAGAAAGGTAAAGTCCTGTAGATGAGCAGAATCCCATTCTAATTCACATCGGACTCCAGGGCTACGCCCCACAGGCTTTCAAAGTTCCAATGTTAATCTTATGGAGAAAGAAAATTGGATTAATCATAAGGCAGCTGTTGTAATAATAACTAATATAAAATTAGGGAAGAACAGATGTTTCAGTTCTAAAATGTTTTTAAGCTTCTTGGGTCCAGATCAAATGAATTTTTGATCGAATTTCGATCAGGGGGCGATCTCTAGTATACTTTAATAGTCAATGGTTCTACTATATTCATCAGGTTTAAACAAGGAATCTAAAATAAATAACAGGTGAGATGTTAAATATCATCTGTCTTTGAAAATAAAAACAAATCATTATTATCATGTCTTGTAGTGTTTTAGGATTTAATTAGGTTTGTTTTCAATTTCTGTCTTAATGAAGAACTTATTGTGTCCATTAGCAAGCAATATCATACAAAATTTACAGTACTTTGAAAAGGTAAGTCCAACTAAGCAATTATACTATGCATGAATAGAAAGCATTACAGTTGTCAAATTTGTATTAGGTTTACGGATAAATTTACAAACAAGTACTGAATTCAACCTTGTAAGTAATAATTAAAATATATCGTGGGCCATTCTATGTAAAACCATTTTTTATTAAACTGTTTAACAATATGGAAAGTAGGAGGTGAGAGAAGAGTATAAATTTGTGATCGAGATGTGTTGTCAAGGTCACATTTTGTAGAAGTTATGGGTATCCAGTTTGTATTCAGTAGATAACTTAGGGTTATAATTTTTTCTATTGGTAGAAACATTGGATACAAATGCATAATTGCTCGACGTAATGTTTATGAAATCCATCTACGGTATACATTTTTGATACGCTAAATTTTTTTTGGTAATTAGAACTCTTTCCATAAGTTTCAACCGATTTCCTAGTTTTTTACGTCTTTGGATAGGGGTTCGTCAACAGTTGTTTTCCCAAAACATTATACTAAGAATAGGACTAAAAATAAAGGCACTGCCCATCATTGAAATTTAAAATGTTCCATTGGAATAACATTGGGATTAGTAGAGAATTTTAAACAGCATTATGAGCAGCTGCGAATAAGTGAGATTTCGAGTGATATAGGCTACTGTATTTTACTATTCGGTAAAATTATGATGCATCACTTTCCTTTCTCAAACAAAGCTCGTTCGCCTCCGCTCACTCGCCCTCTTCTTTTTTATGACGAGCTCGTTCAATTCGCTCCCTCTCCAGGCCAAAGGGTTCTGAACTTTGGTATAAAATTTGTTGGACCATAGGTTAAAGATGTGAAGATTAAAGCTAATTAAAAATGTCTATTAAAGATAACATTGGGATGATAACTTTGAATGTCAGTTGATCTGAACCCAATTAGTTGAAAAGATATTTTATAACTGAAACATCTGTTCTTCCTGATTCGCTAGCATTTGTTTTACAACAGCAGTCTAATGAAGAAATCTTCCATAAGAGTAAACATTGAAACTACAAAAGCCTGTTGTGCGTAGGCCCGTGGGCCGATGCGAATTTAAATGGGAATCTGATCATCTACAGTGCAATAACTTTCTAACGGTATATGCGCGGTTTTATTATACGATTTTCACAAGCTGAGAAAAAAGGGAAAAAATGCTTGCCTATTTATATACAGATGATTGAGTAGTCTTTAACTATATGCAGTGTTTGAATAGATAATTTATAACTATCCCTGCACGTCAGTCTTGATAGTCACTCCAATCGACGACGTAATTCGCAGAAATGTTTACGCAAACGTTATCTAATTCATGTACGCTATGTTAGTTCACGGACTATGTATGGTTTAATTCAAGTTTCAAATAACTTCATCTGGTTCTAATACTACTGTAATTGACTACATTGTACGCAGTCAATACTACTATGGTCGATGGAAGCCAATGGGTGCTTGCCAGTTCAGATGTGTGAAATTTGAGGTGATAACGTGGCCTAATGACTAAATGTTTGTAGCCGAGGAAAACCGGGTTCATCTGCTTTGTCTACCGAAGCACGAAGGTCTTAGGTGTTGATTTTTTAAACTTAGTGGTTTTTTTATAGAAATGGGCCTAGGAATTCCGGGTGGTAGACTAGACACTCAGCTTTGACCACCCCTACAGGGTTTTATCATTGTCTATGCCACACTACCGTAGGGGAAGTTTATTCATGTTCGTGTACTGTACAG
The DNA here is from genome assembly GCA_030545055.2 of Neoaliturus tenellus. Classification (NCBI taxonomy): domain Eukaryota; kingdom Metazoa; phylum Arthropoda; class Insecta; order Hemiptera; family Cicadellidae; genus Neoaliturus; species Neoaliturus tenellus. The sequence continues at coordinate 216,731,823 of CM061533.1, forward strand.
CCAATGGTATATTTTCAATACTGTCTCCTGCAAAAACTTCTAAACTGTTTATATTAACTACGGTACCTCGTTTCAATAAAAAAATTTCTCTGGAACTGGAGTATATGTATTAATATACGCATGTTTCAGGTAGATGCAGAGGTGCATTGGACCCGTCGATGACTCTACGTCTAGCATTTTTTATTTTCATTTTTCTCATGATTACTCTGATATCCCACCAAATTCCAGTAAGTATAGTACGGTAGTTATTATTTTATGATTGTTTCTGTCACTTTAATCTTTTTATCCTGTTTATAGATTGTAAAAATTAACTCCAAATGTTATTTACTATTTTAATAGACATATATTACCACAATTTTCAATCAATAGGAGTGCAAAAACAATTGGAGATGTCATTATTTCTCTTCTCTTTGAAAAGACAAGTTCCTGTGTTACGGGAAGATCCGAACTATAAATGCTGTACTGCTGTCTTCTCGCGTAAATGGTAGAGATGCTATTAAAATTAGCCTGGAAAAATTGATTTAAAACATGCATAGAAATAAGTATATGAACTGAGGATAACAAAGAACCATGGGGCACTAAAAAAAATATAGTATGTTCCACTTGAGCACTTGCTCGTTGTAAGCACTACAAACTTGAAAGGTTGTTGGTAGTCCGGTAAGGTTGGTTTGGGTTAGTAAAGATGTGTGTACATACTGTTTCTGTTATCTCCATTAATGCTTGTTGTTCAAGAATTATATTCTTTCCTTGTCGTTGCTAGATGCACTGTGTGCTTGTTTGGTTAGTTTAAGCCGTAAAAGATGAGTTAAACGGAGATCAAATGAGTACACACAATGTACACAGATCACTCAACTTCTTCTCACATACTCCCTATATAAAAAATGAGCAAAGTTACTCGTAATCCTAAAGGTGACACAATCCTTTAGTAAAATACAACAAAACCTCCTCACACGATTAATTATACTGTAATAAATACGACGGGCGGGACGGCACGGACCGCTTTTTTTTAGAGGGGGTGCGCGGACTATCAGACATCCAGTGTTCCGCCGTCCCGGACATCCGCACCTTCAGTCAAAAGGGATCAGTATTTGACGAGAGTAAGTTAAATAATACTAGTATACGTGTTGCTCGTAATTTAGCAATTTATTTTAATGCAATACAAAAATGTTACTTTTATATATAAATCAATTACATCCGACCAATCCAATATTGTGAATCTCTTAAATCACCAAAACAACACGTATTTACAGCTGATTATTATCAGATGTTTTAAATGCTTTATTTAACAAAAAATGGTTTATGTTACCTGCCTATAAATGATCCAATTTAGTTGCAATATCGACTTTATTTAATCCAAATCTTATCTTATCTTATCTTATACTCTAAAACAAGCTCCGTTTGTCCGGGCAAAGTTTTTTTTCGCTCCAAGGATTTTTGATTTTTTTTATTGAATATGGGGGTTTTGGCCACCAGAAATTGATTGGAGCTGGTCCCATAGCTGGGAAAAATCCGGTTTTCGCCCTAGAGCACTTCAAAGTGTCCATGTTATCCTTATGGAGATTTTTTAAATTGAACAAAAATCAGCTGATAACTGTAGATATGAACCAATGTGTTACATCTTTAACCTGTAGTTTAGGAAAGTTAGGCCCCGACTATACGGGCGACTTTGTCGCCGCGACTTAGTCACTGACGTCTATTTCCCTCAGTACTCAATGAGGGGCGGGGGCAGATCAGACAGTGTTACCAACACTGCAAATACCGCGCACGGAAGGGACACTCGGGCAATGCTAGCTGACACTAGCAATGATAGTGTTGGTAACACTGTCTGAACTGCCCCCGCCCCTCATTGAGTACTGAGGGGAAAAGACGTCAGTGACTAAGTCGCGGCGACAAAGTCGCCCGTATAGTCGGGGCCTTATACCAAAGCGTAGCACCCTTCGGCCTGGTGAGTGAGCGGAGCGAACGAGCTTTGCGTGAGAACAAAATCAATAACTTTACCGAGCTTAAGCTCGGTCCCCCTGGTACTGTTATTTAAATGGGAAATTTTGAGATTTCAATGGTGGATAGCGCCTTTATTTTCAGTCCGATTCTTATCAATTTTTTGCGGAAACAACTACAGGCCAAGCCCTATCCAACGATTGTAGGACGGAAGGTCCGAGGGCAACCCCTTCAATCGTCGATTGTACAAAAAATGACTGGGGTGGACGGAGGGTCAAACCCCGGACCCTAATTAGTAAGCGGACCCTCCGTCCGCCCTGTGAAAAGCAGGTAGGCGGATTAAACACTGGTCACCGTGGCACGCAACTTCTCTCCGTGGTTCACATAGTGTTCATTTGTGATTTTCATAGTCACAAAGTTATAGACTATTAATTTCTGACTGAAACACAGTATTTTTTTAATACTGTGAAACTGAAAGAGTAACAATATTGTATAGAGAGTGAAAATTTGCTTTGAGAGTTAATTTTAAGTAAAATAAAATAAAGAGAGCCTCGTAATGCATTGTTTTGTTTTTACTTTGCTTGATTCGACAATATTTTTTTTACTAAGACCAACTTTCACCCTAATCACTCCTTTAACAACATGGCTTTGTTAGGACCTGGTTTCTGGGCAGTTTTTAACTAATTTACCATAGCCTTATTGATTAGCAGGTTTCAACTTGCTAATTTTGTTTATATACATTATTTATATTATTTTGTTGAACAAACCATCGTAATCATAAAATACCCCTGTCGCAGCATACCTGCGTACTCAGCGAATTTCCAAACAATCTTAAGATATTGTATTTTCCCCATAAACACCATAGGAATGGGTATGTAGGTTTGCTGACTTGGGATGTTATTAGAAAATGTTAGTTTTGTTAAGAAATGTACTAGTTACGTTAGGTAAATGTCAAACTGTCTCAATATTCGGCACTTTTTAATTTTCCCCATAAACTACATGGGGTGAGTATGTAGGTTTGCCGCCATATGGGTGTTGTAAGCAAATATCAGTTACATCCTCCCTAGTGAATGTACATACCAAATATTATCAAGTTATGGTGTTCTTTTCATTTTCCCCATAAACCCCATAGGGGTGAGTACGTAGGTTTGCCGCCATGTGGGTGTTGTAAGCAAATATCAGTTACATCCTCCCTAGTGAATGTACATACCAAATATTATCAAGTTATGGTGTTCTTTTCATTTTCCCCATAAACCCCATAGGGATGAGTACGTAGGTTTGCCGCCATGTGGGTGTTGTAAGCAATTTTTAGTTGAACCCTACCAAGTGAATGTACATACCAAATTTTATCAAGTTATTCCAATAAATAAGCGAGATACAGGGTTTCGTTGATTTCCCGTAAGATTAACATGGAAAACCTATTTTTGGTAAACCTTTTCTCCGTAACCTGTTAAGCCAAGTTAAAAATTCAAAATACTAATTGTTTATTTTTTAAGCTCTTTAACCCTTTGAAACACGAATTATGATGCACCGATAAAAAAATTCTTTCCTCTCATTTTTCTTTTATTTAGGGTCCAAATAACTCACAAACACTGTTTTTATAAATTTTCCCTCACAGGTTAAAAAAATAAAAAAGTGTTGTTTAAAAACAACAACGAGTACTTGTGGCTACATCGGGCAAAACCTAAGTAAAATCCCTTGTTGTTTAAAAGCAACAGTGGGTTTTTGTGCATTTAATGTACCATATTTACAATTTTGGTAAACTATAAAATAACTAGAAGGTTGTTCTTGAACAGAAGTTGAAATAATGCACAACTTTGTCAAAATCGTATAGGGATTTATCACATTAGAAAAACATCACAAGTTGGTAAACATCGAATAAAAAAAGTACTTATCCCAATGTCTCCCACCTCTGACACGTTGTCATCAGGAATTAATAAAAACTTTCTTTATCTTTTTTGTTTAAATATTCTGGCTCCATCGTGAAGTTTGGATCATGACCCATACAAAATGGCCAAAAGACATATAATTAACACAAAATATTAGCTGTAAATGAATTTAGAATTAGTATGGGGTTATATGGGGAATCTGAATTAAACTAGTAAAATTTAATGTCACATCCGCCCATTGTAGGTCGTCCCTGTCAACACTCGTCAAACAGTTTCAAATGACTAACGCAGGGGCGGACGTTAGGTCCGGGCACGATTCGCCATTAGAGGTTTGACCCTGTGTCCACCCCATCAAAACAGGTAACCAATTTCCAGGTCATTTCTGAAGCCCGGACCTTCCGTCCGGCTACCCTATCCAAATACACCAGAAACTTGAAAATCGGTTGAAAATTGTAGGAGGAGTACTCAAGACAATAAATCCTTAGCGTATTAAATAAGTATGGATTAGTTTCATTTTTAAGAGAAAAATAAAGAAATAGGAATAAAATAAAAGTAATTTTTATGATTATTTTAATTACGACTATTATTGTCCTGGAGATGTCTCATGATGTTCAATTTATTGTACTTACCCACTATAAATACTGAATTTAACACACACATACTTGTTATGTCATTTTAAGAATTAAATTTGACATTGTGAGCTGAGACGAACGACGAAAATCCGTGCCCCCCGTAACGGAGGGAGTGCGCACTACGACGGCACGGCACGGACGGACGGCACGGCAGCTCGGAAATGTCCTGAGAGTCCTTCTCCGAATATTTTGCAAAACGGCGGAAGGTGCAGAACGTCCTGGAGTGTCCGTTCCGTGCCGTGCCACCGTAGTGCGCGTACCCTTATGAGATTCAATGTTAAAGATCTTTGAAAATAGCCGTACCGCCCGCCCGTCCGTGTCGTGCCGCCGTAGTGCACGTGTAGCTAAAGGCAGCTAGTTTATAACCTATTATACATTATAATGAGAAATAAACAATTACGATCAGCAAGCCAATGTTCAGATAAGCAGACGACTTGAGGGAGTTCAGTCTCAATTAATAACTATTTAAGTTCGGATATTGTTGACAAATTTTTGAAACCCTCTATATTAAAGTTAAAACACAAAATGCAGTTTTGCTATTTTAAAAAAAAAACTTACAAGGAACTAAGCTATTTAAAAAGGAGAAGTACAGCTACAACAGGTGCACCTATGGCCGGGGCTGGCTGCTTCAGCTGCTGCTGCCACGCTGCCACCGCTGCCGCTGCTGAGGATATCAGGCGGCGCGGCGGGTGGTCGGTGACGGTGATCGCAGGTAGCGGGGGCGATGTCGATACCTCGGCTAATACTAACATATCTTTGCTGTTGTTGCAGCTACCAGTTCTCCAATACGATGCAGCTCGAATAAAATTCACCAACATTCCTGGTCCAAAATTCAAAGTAAAAGGTAGCCTTTACATTATTCTATTATTCTATTGCCTTATTAATACACTACTTTCCAATGTTTATTTCCACAATGCTGTATATTCTACAGTTCCTAACAATATATTGAATAATTTATTTCTAAGTTTGGTTTTCAAACCAAGGCTGTACTTTATACTTTACTTGAAACGCCGACACAATCTATGGTGCGTATTTTAAGATGAGTATGACTGAAGGGTGGAGTGTGATGGATCAGATGAGAGGAAGCATTGTTACTGGCAAATAGCTGCTGATTCATTTGCCACGATAATTAATTAATAGCCCAATGACCAAAGGCTGTTGGGTCCAGTATCAAACCATAAAAAGCACTAACTTTTCTCAGAATTGAACCGACAACTTTCAGATTAAAGTCGTGCTTTATAACCACTCAGCTACACTGCCATTGGTTTGTATCAGACTTAATTTTTTTTCTTCAAAGTATTAAAAATACATTTAATAACCAGTCAGTTAAGTTAGAGCGCATAAATTAGGGCCCACACAAGTAAAAAATAACACGTATTTAGCCTTTCTGGAATGTTTTGCTTATATATTGACAATTGTACGTTTGGCAACATGTCAACCTCCAAACAAGGCAATTGTTTTAAGGCCAACAGCTGGTTAAGGAATGCCTCTGACGCAAAATATTGTTCGGGTTCTGTGAAACAAACATACACATTTTCACATTGTGATAAGTGCAAATATTTTAAGCAATGGTTTACACTGACATTATACGGATTGCTAATATCCGTAATTTCATCTTATATAAGCTATAAGCCTTGTTCATAAAAGATACAACTGTAATAAACGTCGAGCAAGAATGTTTTGTTACTTAATTTTCTTACGCTTTTACTGAGGGAAATTTGTTGTAACTAGAGATCGCCTCATGATTGAAATTCGATCAAAATTTCAGTTGATCTGGACCCCAGAAGTTTTAAAACATTTTATAATTCAAACATCTGTTCTTCCTGTTTTTCTAGCAGTTATTTTTACAACAGCTGTGTAATGATTCAATCAATTCTCCTTCATCCATAAGATTAACATTGAAACTTTGAAAGCCTGTGGGGCGTAGCTCTTTTGTCTGATTTGAAGTAGAATATGATTCTGCTCATCTACAGGACTATACCTTTCTAACGGTATGCGCGGATTTCTCCTACATTGCGCACAAGCTGAGAAAAAAGGAGGAAATGAAACATGCTTGCGTATTAATATATAGATTTTAAAGTATTTCTAAAGTATATAACCTTAAAAGGTCTAGCTTATGCCCCATCTTCAAAGTATCGCATTAAACATTGTGTTGTTTTCTTAAGTGCCATAATTTACTTAACTGCTTTTGCAATTTATAATTTCTTTCTGTTACAGAAGAAAAAACTGCTAGCCATAGAGTTAAAAGGCAGGTGGATGTTGATGGTTTAGGAAGTCAACATCATAATCAAGGCAGTATACTTAAACAAATTAACAATGCGAATGAAAGAAACAAGCGGCTAGAGACAGAAGAGTTGAGTGTGGCGGACGGCAACCAGTTTTATAAACCAGTTGGCGAGGAATCAAAAGAAAGCCACCCTCTCTTTAGTTTTAGCCAGGACAAAGAAGAAGGGCCGGACCATAAAATTGCAGATGATCTATCAGCTCCTGCAAAGCTAGAGGTGGCTCCTGTCGTCAGAACCCAACGTCAGGGGGCAATGGCAGAGTACGGAGTCCTTGATTCACGCACTAACAGCGACAACCTTCTAACCAAAGACCAACGTCCACAACATACGAGTGGCGAGTCAAATAATGATGAGGTTTGCCCATTGAGAAAAGGTAGAGATAACTCCGAGTCTCTAGAGCTGTCAGATAACCATTATTTGAGCTTAGAGACTCTTGAAACTATGAAAAAGATCAACCCTCTAACCATTGGCAATCAGGTATGTTTCTGGTGCTTATATTTCCTAGATGAATAAATTTGCAACAATTTATATTTTTATTATTGTTAATTTATAAGCGATATCCTAATTTGTAGCGAGTTTTTTTTTTCTACAAGCAATACCACAAAAAAAGAAATTCAGAAGGATACCTGGGTAAAAAACGTTCAGGAAATATCAAAATTAATAGAAACTATATATATATTTTCGTAATACCAAATACAAAATATTTAATTATCTTATACTCTAAAACAAGCAATGTTTGTACGGAAAAAGTTTTTCTCTCCAAGGATTTTTGATTTTTTTATATGGGGCTTTTGGCCACAAGGCATCAATTGGATCTGGTCCCATGGCTGGAAAAATCCGGTTTTCGTCCTAGAGCCCTTCAAAGTTCCTATGTTATCCTTATGGAGATTTTGAAATTGAACAAAAATTAGCTGATAACTGTAGATATAAAGTAATGTGCTACATCGTTAAGGGTGCGCTATGCCCATCTGCCGCGCGCGGATGAAAGGGTTTAGAATCTCCGTGTTTGTCGCCCCAGTTATAAACCGATTTAAAATATTTTGGTGTCATTCTTTTCGTAATATAATTTTTTTTACTCCGCTATCGTCTTGAGATTTCGATATTAATTTAAATTACTAAACAGGGTGCTTGCTAATAATGTTGAAGTAAGCGTTTTTGTACCAAGCTTTGACGTATTATAAACAATTTTTTAAGAGAAAATAAGACGATACACGAGTACAATATAATCTTAAGAACAAGAATCTGCAATAAGATTGGTAAAAATTTTATGGATAACGATGCAAGAAGGGAGATGCGAAAGGTCTGCAATTTCAAAAACATCGTTATTAGACCACCGATCGATTTCGCACTGAAACCAAATAAAGCATTAAAGTAACAAAATTTAAAATCACCCGTCATATATTTTCCAAAATGTGAGTTTCCGCGTATAGAAGGGTGATGCGCTCTACCTCGGCGTCAAAATCGTCGAGCGAGACTGTTAATGGCCGCTATACGCGGAAACTCACATTTTGGAAAATATATGACGGGTGATTTTAAATGTTGTTACTTTAATGCTTTTTTTTTTGTTTCAGTGCGAAATCGATCGGTGGTCTAATAACGATGTAGGCCTATTTGAAATTGCAGACCTTTCGTATCTCCCTTCTTGCATCGTTATCTATAAACTTTTTACCAATCTTATTGCAGATTCTTGTTCTTAAGATTATATTGTACTCACGTATCGTTTTATTTTTTCTAAAAAATTGTTTTTAATACCTTAAAACTTGATGCAAAAACGATTATTTCAACATTATTAGCAAGCACCCTGCTTAGTAATTTAAAATTGATATTGAAATTTTAAGACGATAGCGGAGTACAAAATTATATTACGAAAAGAATGACACCAAAATATTTTAAATTGGTTTACAACTGGGGCGACAAACACGGAGATTCTAAACCCTTGCATCCTCGGGCGGCAGATGGGTAGAGCGCACTGTGGTTTAGGAGAATTATACGAGAATTATACCAAAGTGCAGCATCCTTCAGCCTGGCGAGTGAGCGAAGCGAACGAGTTTGCCTTAAAAAGAAAGAGGGCGAGTGAGCAGAGCGAACGAGCTTTGTGTGAGAAACGAAAGTAATAACTTTATCGAGTGTAAGCTTGGTCCTCCTGGTTCTAAGTATCAAACATACCGTATTACAAAAAATATTACAAAAATTGCATCTAATATTCAACAAACAAAATATCAGCTGACTTATAAAAACTTTTATATTCATAGGCAAGCATGCTTCTCTTCCCACTTTTTTCTCAAATTGTGTTCATATGGTTCATAGTAGGATAAAACATACCGAGCACACCAAGAGAAAGGTATTGTTGAATTTTTACTATATGGAACATAGAGTATAAAATTCTATACGGTCGACTTTAAATTTCACTTAGGCGAATTTTCGACCCCAAAAGGCTTTTTTATTACTAATTTGATTTCAATGAAATTCTCAGGTTAGATTTTAAGTATTTTAAACTAGGTAATAAACTATAATCGAGCAATTATTTTCAAGTATTAAAAAAGCTTATTTTCCGGAATTTTTGACAGAACTTTAGTTGTTTAGGCTACATGATTTGACTAATGTAGTTGCTATGATCAGTTTATATTTCCCCATCGCAGCTGAGTTGACGCTGTGTATGCTGAAAATAACATAACCTTTTCTTGTTTATATCTGCTCGCCGTTATGTTACGTTTTTAAATCAAATTTAATTGATATCTTGACAGACCTATTTGTTAAATTAAATAGATCAACACTGATGTTTACTTGTTGAAGTTATGAATTATACCAAAAGATAGGCATGTTGATGTAGAATGAATTGCTGTCGTACGGAATTATGCGATTAACTAATTTATGGGATACAACTAATATCTATTAGAAAGAAAGATTTAAATTGAACAACTAATTAGAATGTGTTGTGCCATTGTAGCCTATGTCTCAGGTAACAAAATATACATTAAGTGTTAAGTAAGCGTAATTCTACAATACTTACATTACTTGATTTTTATTGATTTGCAATCATGGATTTTAAATTGTATTGTTTTTTTCGCTCTACAATCTATTTACCTATAATATTGTAAGCATAATTATTATTAAGTTACTTGCTTGTTTTGAGGTTTTAGCTAAAATCATTCTTTGTATGTATTTATTTGTAGGCTAGGCCTAGGATGTACAATGTACGTCGGTTGACTTTGGGCGGTTAGATGACTTTCCACTCTTCACATTCGAGGAGATGGAAACCTCCGTTCTCTCCCTAAAGAGCAACAAGGCTCCTGACCCGGACGGGATTCCCAGCGAGGCTTTAAAGAAAGTATTTTTAATTAATGCTGACTTGTTGTTGAGAATGTATAGCGCCTGTTTGGTAGAAGGGGTGTTCCGGCTCCCTATGGAAAACCGCAAGACTTGTACTGATCAGCAAGGGCAAAGGTGATCCCGAGCTGTCGTCGTCCCACAGGCCTTTCTACACGTTGGACACGGCTGGGAAGCTGTTTGAGAAGCTGATCCGTTCCCGCCTGAACTCTGCCGTGGAAGCTGCCGGGGACTCATGCCCCCGTCAGTATGGCTTCAGAAAGGGACGGTCAACGATTGACGCTATCACCGAAGTCCATGGAGAGCTGTGAAGAGAGCCGAGAGCCACAACCATTTCCCTCGCTGAGAAGTGCTTCTTTTTACGCTTACGCCTTTAACTCGGCGAGGTGGGTCGATATGTTGGATGTGCTTCGCAACACCTTTCGCGTTCCTGCATATCTGTTACGACTCATCGAGGATTATCTCCGCTCTCAAAGCCTTATTTACGACACAAGGGGCAGAAAGTGGAGGATGGAAGACACTTCTGGTGCCGCGCAAGATTCAAGACTCGGCCAGGATCTCTGGAACGTTGTCTATGACAGCCTCCTGAGGTCGGAGATGCCTGAGGAAACCACTTTGGTCGGGTACGCCGATGATGTCGCAGCTCTCATTGTCGCACGCAACGTTGAGCTGGCCCAACTAAAGTTGAACCGAGTCATGCGTGTGATCAACACATGGATGTCCGATCACGGTCTCTCGCTTGCTCTCCGTAAGACGGAGATTGTAATCCTTACGAAGAAGAGGATAGACACCGTCGTTCTGTTCCGAGTGGGAAGGGAGGTGGTCCAATCAACTCGTGCTGCTAAGTACTCCGGGATTATGGTGGACACCAAGTTAAGCTGGAGGGATCAGATCTTCCGTACGGCGGGCAAGGCCGCTAAGGTAGTCACTTACCTTAGTAGGCTGATGGCCAATGTCGGGGTTCCACGATCCAGCAGAAGACGTCTGTTAATGTCCGCGGTTCAGTTCGTGCTTCTTTATGGAGCAGAGGTGTGGGCAGACGCTCTCGATAAAGAGTTAAACAGGTTGCGACTCGCCCGAGTTCAACGTCGAGCGGCGCTCGGGGTGTGTTCCGCCTATCGGACAGTGTCCGAGCCTGCCGTCCTGGTGGTCGCCGGAGTTATCCCTCTCAAGCTCTTGGCAGGAGAGAGGAAGGCAATTTATCAGAGACAAGGCGAGATTGGCAAGGACACGGCAAGAACAGAAGAGCGCTCCCGAACCTTTCAGCAGTGACAACACAGCTGGGAGCACGACACCCGAGGACGATGGACTGCGCGACTTATTAAGCACGTCCAACCATGGGTGGAACGGCGGCCAATTCTTGACAATTCACGGCTATTTTTGGTCGTACCTGAACCGGATGGGCAAGACCGGTTCACCGGACTTCATTTATTGCCCGGGCGTTCCCAACGATGCGGAACATACATTCTTCCGCTGCCCCCGTTGGGAAGGGTCCCGCCTGAAGGCCACACAAATTTTTGGTGCATTTTCGGTGGACTAGGTCTGCCAAAAGATCTTGGAGGATGAGGACAACTGGGATTGTTTATCACAGTTCGTCCGGGGCACCCTCCTGGAAAAGAAACCCGATCTGGACCGCGAAGTGGCCCAGATCCCTTGATCGAGTGGCTGGATAATGAGTGAGCCCCACGGGCGTTAGCCAAATTTAGGCCTAGCTTGACGTAATGTGATAAACAATTCCAGGTTAGAATCCTAAAGAGTAGAGAAGGTTTTTTAGTAGGTAAACCCGTTTTTTAGGGGAGCCCCACACTACAGGCTTGCCACCTGTGTGCGTAATGCATTTTTCTCAACTCTCCCTCAAAAAAAAAAAAAAAAAAGAATCATAAAAAGCGTCACCTAATGACTTAAAAAGTGAGTAAAAATTCTCGTACGGGACGGACATCGGAGCGTATTCCTAGTTAGATGCCAGGGGCCCCACATCATTCTTCCATAGTTTCAATGTTAATTTTATGGAAGAATGATAACTGATTGAATCATTGGTCAGCTGTTGTAACAACAAATACTAGCGAATCAGGAAGAACATATGTTTCAGATACCGTATGAAATATTTTTTCAACCAACTGGGTCCATATCAAGTGAAATGGAAGTGAAATATTGGAAGAATGTTTACCAGTGGACGATCTCTAGTAATTCAAAATTCATATTTGAAAATTAAAAATTATCTTCAACAAAAATCAAGGCCAATTCAAAGTTTTTAAAAACCATTGAGTATTGTTTATATCAGTATGTGAGTCCCAATCACATTACTCACGACAAAATTTTACGATTTAATTATTTAAGGCCCGGTACTTACGAGCGTGTTAAAAACTAAGTATTATAGTTTAATTTTCCTATAAATTTCTTACTAAACTATGGGAGTGTTTACAACAGAGGTAAACAGCCATAAATTGTTCACTTTAGCCATAAATGGATATAACAGTGAACGTCGACAATTTTACCTATGATGTAAACGTAACTTAGTAAAGTAATTTGAAGATGATCATGTTTTTAGGTACGACGTACAACTGCTGGATTATCCAATATGACTTTGTTTCTTTGAACTCCATATGATTTTCAATCGGATCAAGTTCATAAAAAATCTCGTGGGCCGTACACTGTATGTAGCGTACACCGGCGTATTATTTTGTCCCTCGTGTGTACTGGGCCTTATATGAAAGAAATTTGATTTTTTTTCTACAAATGACGCCTTGCAAAGAATATTATAAACGTATTACTTTTAGTTAAAGTCGTTATTCATATACTAAAACGTCGAAAAATTAGTTTTTTTAATAAATATATTCTATGAATAATAATGTAAAAAAAAATGGTGTACGACTCGTTGGTAACATTCTCAATCAAAGGGTTGAAAACAAAATTTACATAGCTAGGACTTTAGATTGATTTATTATACTCATTAATGGAGTTACATTTTCAGGTGTCACAGATGATTCATGACCGCAAATGCGGGAATAGAAAAAAGCTAATGGGCAAAACAAACTTCGGCTGCCACCCCATCAGCGGACTTCAAAATGAAGACCAATTCGTCGGTCAAAACGAAGACCCATCCGTTAGTTTTTCACAAGATAACGATGACTCTGGAAAGCACAGAACGTCATGCGACAAACAACAACCTCAAAAAAGTGCCCATAAACAGTGCGGCAGCAAAGACTACGGATTCTCTGTAATTATTTTGGCTGGGGATCCATTGAAGGTTATGGGAACTGGAGCCCGCTGTGAAAACGTATCAAAAGAAGAGAATACCTCAAAAAATAACCAGAGAGGTAATGAGGGGGAGTGTAGAATCAGCAATGATAGCAACGGCAAAAATACGCTTAGAAGTGGCAAAAGTGCTAGTGGTAAGGAATTGCGGGTAGAGAAAATCCCTAATGCGAATGTTGATTTCCCAGTGTATGATCAGGATTTGTCTGATGTCCCTGATCCTTTTAATGGCATTTTGGAGCAGAATTATTGGGCGGACTCAGCAATTCAAGGGGATAGATCGCTATCCTTTGTAGGAGCACAGGCGTTAACTCGACATACCATTCGTGTAAGGGGTGTGCAGAAAAAGAATGGCAACAAGAATGCGAACAATAATAGTAACGGCTTGAAGAATGGCTCGCCGGGGCCCGATTCTAACGGCGCTGACATGTCTCAGGATATTTCACCGGTCACTGAATCAGCAGATACGCCTCAACCAGAGTTGGAGCCATTCGGGGACTTAACCATTAATATGAACAAAACCTCTTGTTTGTCCTGGAGAGAACCGGAAAAAGACAAAGAGATCTATATACCACCAATGTGCAATAGGAATCGTAATACTGTGAATACAGCAGTGGGGGTAGTAACGCAGTCCACACGTCGGCAGAAGGTATAGTAGGAGGTGGTATCGGACCGAGTTAGGACTTCTTATTGCTACTGGATATTCCTAAAAAGAACAATTCAGAATTCAGTGGACTAATCCGTATGGCAAAAGGTTAAAAGTAATTGAGTATTTTCCTCCTTGTATAAGATAACATTATTAGAGTGAAAAGTAGTACGATATAGAGCTATATCGTATCATTGTTTTGTACTATGGAATGTGTAATCTATAAATCTGATTCTACAGTAAATTAACAGTGTATTTTAATGAAGAAGCAAAAATTAACGTAGTGTTTATTGAGACCTGCATATCAGTTTCATGTTGATGTAAGTTATTCATTTTCCAAACGTCCAGCAAACATTAATACTGCGATTAATAGCCCCATTTTTTGCAACTGTTAAAGTCAAACGAGAATGTTTTTATGCAGGGTGAGATTTATTAATTGTCCCCTCTCCTTTTTCCAAATGGAATTATTTTGATGCATATAACCTTAAATATTCACAATGGATGTTTATTACTTCATTTTGGGATATATTATGTCTGTCAGCACCACTTTTCACTCTTGAACCTGAATATGTCTTGAAACTTGTTTCTTTGTTTAACAATCTCAAACTGAAATTTTCAATTATATATAATCGTACTTTATTAGGTTCTTCTTAATAGTTAATGAAAAGTTCTTAATAAGACCTGATAAGTTTCCAGACCGTTCCGATTATTCTGGTAAGTTTCTTAAGAATAAGTAAATCCATACACAGGTGATTAAATCATGAGTATTAGAGTATATCTAATAAACGATTAAAATTTTGTTGATTCGAGTACTCCCAACTCTATAAACGTTTTCCATAACTAACTTATTAAAAATGTATTTAGTGTAAATTAATTTAATATTATTTTATCATCAAAAAGGTTATATCCATGTTCAAAATTTTTATTTGTAATAATGATGAAATAGTGTTTGTGATTAGTAAAAATAGCTATCACAAACTTCAAATAAAATTTTGTTGTACCACGTTATACATTAAACCTTTTAAATGTGATTCCAAGTAACTAACTTCGTTCTAGAGTATCAATGAAGTTGTCGTTTAACTCCAATAAACTTTGTTCATCTACAGTAGTGGCATCTGATTAACACATGAACTGAAGTTATATGCTGTCAGCTATACATACATTGTTAACATACAAATAGTACTAAATTCTAAAATTATGTTAACCTATCCGTAATTCGGGTAATTTTACCTATCATGAAACACATTTGAATAAAAAACTTACAAAAAATATTCATATTCTTATTTGCTACAAGAGTCCTACTTTAGTCATATTAACAAATACGTTAAATTAAAACAGAAATGGAAAGAAAAGCACAAATGTTTATTCTAAATTATGTGATGTCTTTAACGTTTTATCCAAATGTAGCAATGGAGAGGTGCGAGATTTCAAGGTGACCCTTTAAGTATTAAACTGCTACAGGTATTTGGCAAAATGGATGAAAGTTCCCCCTACAGACCGCGGCACCGTAAGATTCAATAAGATAATGTTTATTGTTTTCATCACGTCTGACATGGGGTAGTTACAAACAATTCTCAAGTTATATTACATAAATCCCACCAAAGAAATATCTACATATTGGCTTGAAGAAAAACTCCACCGCCATAATACTGGCACATCTTTGATGAAGTCTTTTTAAAGACAGAGTTAAATCACAACTATATAATAAGTAAATCCAGATATTAATTATTAAAAATTATTCAAACTAATAACTAATTGGAACTAATCTATGTGGAAGATTCCAAATCACTTAGTGTGTATCTCCTTTATACGGACGTTTGCACATCAATAGTTTCATAGAGAAGCCATATATGTTGCCAGTAGTCCGTTGCTCGCAGCTGGCAAGTTATTGGCCAGAAAGAAAATTTAAGTTCAAACAAGAAACCATTAAATTGCACCACAGTGTTATAAAGTTTACGGAATATTTTAAAAAGCAAAAGATACTTAAGGGCATTTATTGTGTTAAGTACAGTACCAAAATACCTTTACCTTTACTGAAATGGCTACCTAACTCAATAGGTAGTTTTAAAGCCAAGTATGAATGAGAGATAAGTGTAGGATGATTGTGGCGCGATCTTGTAGTTTTGTTACTGACTAAGGCCGACATTCTCCTTAGCCAGGACCGTTAATTCATAGCCCAACAGCCAATGGAATCTAGGGACCTACAGTAACTTGGGATCCGAACCACAGTTTTGACCTCATGTATACGAATTGGTCTAATTATGAGGATGGTCTTTATGGATGAACTAGTATTCACTAGTGCGGACGTTAATCCCCACCAGGAAATATCGCATCCACAAGCCATCGCTTATAACTATCCACAATTCGTGACCTCCAAGTAGCTGGATTACAGGACGTCGTTACCGTCCCAGTCCAGCTACTTAAGAGCATTTGATATTTTTCGAAAATTTTTATTTTGAAAGCTGACTAAGTAATTAGGCTCAATTTACTTATTTTTCAGTATGACAGTTTTTAGCCAACCTTTCCGCTACCATATACACTAAAGTTCATCGGGTTGAACGTATTACACAAAGTAAGGGTTTAAGCCGTTATAGTACAGGTGATTGTTAATAAAAAATACTGGGTAGAATTCTTACCAGGCGTCATCACTGCCGTGGTTTCGAAGTCCGGCCTCACCGCCTCACAGATACAAATGACTATAAAGCTAGGTTTCCACGTGAGTTTTTAACCCTCGGAGAGATTGGGACTTTCGTGAGTTTTTCGCAGAAGTATTTACACTACAGGCGAGATTTTCATTTACACGTCAAGCATAAACTCGCAAGATCCACCTCTCGGAGAGAATTAGTTACTCTCAGATTGTGTCGACGAGCTAACTCTCAGCACCGTTTACAGATTGCATAACTCACAAGAACTCTCCGTGAGTAAAATAACTCTCCGATGGTAAAAGAAATCTCCGAGAGTAAAAACCTCTGACGATCACATTAGCATTAGTTCTGATTAGCTGAATAAATGTAGATCACGATATATACAGTATGACATATTATTCAGACACTTTTTTGTCAACAATCAAATAATGTAGATAGAAATTCAAGTTATTCAAATTATCCGCGAGCCGTTTAATCCATTTACTCGACATCGTGTGCAAACCAAGTACACAAACTGAACAAATAAGAATGTATGTTTTCGGTGTTTTCTATCATTGTGACAGACAGTGACACTGTTGACGTGTGGTGTGGGCTATCATCTCTACAACCACACTTGCTTCCACGTGCAGTGGCGACAGTCGACACCATGTTCACCTGGCTGCTGCTCTTAGTTGTAAGTGTTGCCAAATTGTAGACACTCTTTAGAAAGTTGAAAACTAACCTTAATTACCTCGGTCCAAAACTTTTTTCATTCACTTCGTTGAAATTATATGTTCAATCTTAATATTAAATAGTTAATATCGTCCATTCTCGACGGATACAACTCCATTCGTTACAATTTATTTTATTTTATTATTTTTACTATAATTCAGTCATATGGTGTAAAAAAGACATATGTAAAATAAGATTTTAAGTTTATATATTCTTTATATTAATCAGCTGTTTTACATAAGTACGTATCTTTAGGTATAGGCCTAGAACTCAACAATGTTACAGTCAATACCGCTACTTATTTACTTTTTGTTCCACCAACAATGAAACAGTATAGTTTAAATAGTTTAAAATGTATTACTTTTCATCTATTTGTTGGATAATATATTAAATTTGTATACATTTTTATAGGTACTGGCCATAATAAACCAAATCCTTCTAAAGCGTTTGTTCTTCTACTTTTTAAGACAAAATACCTCGTATGTTTACAATCTCATTGAAAGCTGTTAAATGAATCCCTTGCAAACGCTTGGAACTGTTGTTATTTTCAAATAAAGAAAGTAAGATAACGTTAAAGTACATAAAACCAACTAAATATAGAGTGTGTAACTTTTATTTGGTACAAACTGCATGTGAATCGGTCTAGTGGAAGTCTCAGACGAACTGTCCTAAGGTTTGAAAATTTTACTTTATTCCCAATGTTAAATCTCCACAAGAAAAGATTATTTATCCTTTCGGACCGATTTAACGTAAATATTTTCTAAACGAAAATAAAACCGTTTAATACACGATCTAAAACGTTTGTTTTGGCACAACTTGCATGTAGTTTGACCCAATAGGATGAACTTTCTAAAGATGTTTCTTTTTTTTACATTAGGCCCTTAGATATTAAATATAGACTTAATTCAAAAGTTGCTAAACAATTAATTTCTAAAAAATAACAATTTTATTCCTATTTTTTGTATTTTTAAACAATTATATAACAGATTCGTTCAATTAGTTGTAAATAAAATCTTGTTCCAATTTTGTATTTTACGGTCTTAGATACTGTTCTAAAAACTCACCGAAGAGTTGGGCTCGCCTTTTTTATACAAAATCTAAATAATTTAATTTAATCATAAAATATTTGACTCTTTGTATGTTCACCGGTTATTCATGCAAGTTGTATTTAACAATTTACACCTCACATTACTCTCCTGAGCAGAGTTGTCTTTTACTTATTTACATTCAGGCTTCAAATTATAATAGAAAGTTCATACATCTAATAAAAGTTAAGCTATCTGTAAATAACTCTTTACACTTAAATCAGTTTAGATGGTTTACCTAAAGTATCTTTGTTAATAGCACTAAATTCGAGGTAGTTAGATTTGCGTATGACTGTAAGATTACTTACACTTAAAAACAATGAACTGAAACACAGAGATAAATAAATAACCATGGTGTCGAATATTACACGAACAATACGGCCCGCACTTTATGTTCTGGTCGTTAGTTGAGCTACTGCTTATAATTAGTGTGGTATCAAGGTCATTAGATCACTATAGGTAATCAGCTGATGGTTCTGTCTCATCTATCTATACTTATTTAATACGCTTATTTTATTTATGTATTTTTTATTTTTTATTATTTTTTTTTTTTGTAATTTAAACTCCTCATACAATTTTCAAGTTTTTGTGTCGTTAAATAGGGCTTGGCTGTAGAAATTTTAAAATTTTACTGGCATCGTACTTAAAATAAAGGCACTGTCCATCATTGAAATTCAAAATATTCCCATTAGAGTGACATTAAGATTATTTTGAACATTTTAAACATCTGTTAATGTAGACCTACAATGTATTCAAGCGTAGGCTACTTTGGGTGATTACAGATTGGGTGGCAAAGTCAAACATAATACTTACAGCTGTTTTGCGTGCCCAATTAGCCACGTGATCAAGTAACTGTACTTTTTACAGGTACAATAGTATTGATGTAGAATGTAAATATATTTACGGTTATACATATCACAACCACATATATTTTACAGGTGTCTTATACAATTGTTTTAGCTGAAGGACGAACGAAAGAATCAGATGCTTGCTATAGAGAAGTCAAAGCCCTGTATGACGAATCTAATAAAATGTAAGTTTAAAAAGTATTGACTTATTCTAATAAGGAGTCTTTATTGGCAAATTTCGTTTTGGTAAATTATTCATGGAGACTTAATGAGACTTAAATCTGGGACCGCCATAGAAATTTATAACACTACACCCCCTAAACACGGTTTGAAGGTTTGTCCAACCTCGCTAGAAGTAACAATGTACACTGCTTCTATGTGCAGTATGTACAGTGTGGTATGAAAATATCTAAATAGATTATATAGTTACTTGTACTTCTAGGGACTAAAGTACACTTTTATCACCCTGAAGGGAAACTGTTGTCGCCCGAAGGCGAAGCCGAGGCAGTACAATTTCCCCGAGGGAGAAACAGTAATTTAGTCCCTTGATGCACACAACATTTTTCCTCCACCTACACGAATAGCATTTAGGCCTATAAAAATAGGCCTACCGTATATATTTTAACTTTACCTTCATATGACCCCTTGCTCCGTCAAGCTGGATCAGTCACATCAACATAAAAAACACACAAGGTAGGCTGTATAATTTTTAAAGAACACACAAAAAAACGGAATTTAAGCCTAGTGAAAATTCTTACACTTAGGTTTTGGACTTCTAAGGTTAATAGCCTACCCAAAAGAAATGTAAACAAATACGTACACTTCTGACAGAATGAGTTATGCTACAGCTGATAGTAAACAAAGAGTAACGAAACAAATACAAGTGACAGCTGAATGTCACTCATGCTCTTTTTAATCTCTCTTTTAATGTTATTCTTATGTTAACGTTAGCCACGTGGTTAAAAAAGTTGAGTTTTTCCTAGGTAGAAAAAATAGCTATTCAAGTCACATGGGGTAAAAACTAGTACTTTAGACTCTATTCCAAGGAGTAAAATACGGCTTTAAATAGTAGGTGGAGGAAATAGTTCATTGTGCTTCTAGGGACTAAAGTACAATATTTTCTCCCTGAAGGGAAACTATTGTCGCCCGAAGGGGAAGCCGAGGGCGACAATGTCCCTGAGCGAGAAAAAGTACTTTAGTCCCTTGATGCACACAACATTTTTCCTCCACCTACACGAATAACCTTTAGGACTATAATAATAGGCCTACCGTATATAATTTAACTTTACCTTCATATGATCCCTTGCTCCGTCAAGCTGGATCAGTCACATCAACATACAAAAAAAAAAAAAACAAAAAAAAAAAAAAAAAAAAAAAAAAACACAAGGCAGGATATAATTTTTTGAAGAACACGAAAAAACAAAATATAATTTAAGTCTAGTCAAAAGTCTTACACTTAGGTTTTGGACTTCTTAGGTTAATAGCCTATCCAAGCGAAATGTAAACAAACACGTTAAGTGCTGACAGAACGGGTTATGCTACAGCTGCTATTAGTAAACAAATACAAGCAAGTAACAGCTGACTGTGGATCATGTCCTTTTTAATCTCTCTTTTTATGTTATTCTTATGTAACTAACTTTAGCCCAGTGGTACAAAAAAGTTGAGTTTTTCCTAGGTAGAAAAATTAAGTATTCAAGTCACATGGGGTAAAAACTAGTACTTTAGTACTCTATTCCAAGGAGTAAAATACGTCTTTAGATAGTAGGTGGAGGAAAAATTATTTTATATTTACATGAATTCACCAATGCAACTTTGTACATTTATTATAAATAGTACCAGGGGGACCGAGCTTATGCTCGGTAAAATAATTAAGCATAACTCTCCTTTCTTAGACAAAGCTCGTTGACTCAGCTCATTCGCCATCTTTCCTTTTTATACGAGCTCGTTCCCTTCGCTCACTCATCAGGACGATAGTTACGCTTTGGTATAATTTTTTTGAACCACTGGTAAAATATGTAAAACATATATTTATATCCACAGTAATCAGCTTTTCCGTTTCATAAGAATAAAAACTTTGTGGGGATCTAGGACGAAAAGCTGTTTTCCCAGCCGTGGGACCAACCCCAATGAATTATTGGTGGCCAAAACCAACATACTCAACAAAAAATCAAAATCTTTGAACAGAAAAATGTTTTCCTGTGCAAACAGTACTAAAGTATAAGATTTAACTTTTAAAATCATATTTCAGCTATCTACAAAAACAAACGGCCTCTTGAGCAGTAAACTATTTTAAATGTAACCATTTTACAAAAATGCACTAACGTCAAAGAGTAGCTTTTTATGTTATAAACATCGGTTTAAAGAAGCATTTAAACTTATTATTATCATGAATAACTTGAAAACCTATAAAATTAACATAATTTCGTTTTTATCGTTTCTGCATGATTTTAATATTTTAATCGGAGTGATTTTTTCAGGTGTTTTTCGGACAAATGCAAAGAGGAACGTGTGCAGAAAAAGAGGGAGTTGATGGACAATATGCAAAAAGGGTGCGGAAGCAAGTACATTGAGCCCCTGACTGAGTGTACCAATGGATATAGGGACTACAATATTGGATCATTCGATGACCCCGTGGAAATACCATGCTCTGTAAGTGGCATACAACAATACCTAAGAGAAAAAAAAACTATTACTAGTGTACTCATTGCTCACAAGCGAGCAATTTTATGCTGATAAAAAGTTTCATTTACTATATCAAATAAATTTTAATTAAAAAAAAAAACTCTTGAAAAACATTTTGTAGGCTTTCATTTACACTTTGTAATCTTTACCAAGATGACCTTAATTTTTCGTGTATTAAAGTAGCTTAAAAGCGGCTTATAGTGGCTTCGAAGCCCCTAGTCAACTGAATTTACAATGTTTTCAAATATAGTTAGAATTAGAGCGGTAGGCCCGATTAGACCGTGGCTGAATGCCTATGCTTCGCCCAATAATTTTATGTAATATGTTAAATTTGAATCTTTTATGAATTTTTTGGCCTTAACCACTTAGCTCCGAATCTAAAAACCATTCCATTGTTGATTGGCCATAGATAATTAATCAATTATAAGTTGAACAAACAGTGGCGCTTCTAGAAGGTTTTCTTGTCAATAGCGACACCAAAATTTAATATAGTAATTCCAGGATAAAATTAGTTAAAAGATCGTATTCACTAGTTGGCGTCATCTGGTTATCATTTTTAGACATAAACGAAAACACACGTTGCGATATTAATGAAAACAAAACATTGTATTCTTTATTTCCATGATTATCATTTAGAAGACGTTTTATCTTATTTTTCCTCCACCTAATATCTAAATCCGTTTTTTACTCATAGCAATAGGGTACTGAAGTACTATCTTTTATCCCATGTGACTTGAACACTACATTTCTTCACCTAGGAAAAACTTAACTTTTGCACCATGGGCTAAAGTTAGTTACATAAGAATAACATTAAGAGAGAGATTAAGAAGCACACGGGTCAAATGTCAATTATTGTATTCGTTTCGTTATTCTTTGTTTACTAATAGCATCTGTAGCTTCAGGTGTGTTGTAAGCAGTTTATTTGTTTTTATTTCGTTTCAGTCTTCATTTTTGAAAAATGAATTGTGGTGTGGGTAGCTATCTATGGAGTGATAAAAATAAGAGACCGAAAATGTGACATCGAATTTCCTGAACAAAATTTTACAACACTGTGATGGTTTAACTGCCAAGGACTATTATCAGAAAAGAGACTAGGTTTAAATGTGCTTTGTGTGTTTTTTTAAGTGAGAATATCTACTAGGTTTTTTCGTCTCTTTTTTATAAACCCATTTACAATCAATTGCTCTTTTTACATTAGGTAATTTTGTTAGTGTCAAAGTGTCATTATCAACCAAAGCACTCATCTCTCCTTTTGCTGTTTCATACCAATATTCTTTATCTTCTCTCTCTACTATCTCACAGAATTGTACATCATCAACGTACTTTTCCGCATTAAATACAATACTAAAATCTTCCAAATATTTCGGTTGTGTGTGATTCCGAGTACTCCGCCTTAGTTCCACAACATTTTCATCATCCAAAGTTCCATTCTCATTTTCATTAAGAGAAACTTCCTGCTCAATATCACTGACAAATTCCTCCTCCTCTTCTGAATTCCGGTAGTACTTTGCGTAAATTGGCTCCTTATTGATATCGAACGAAGACTCATTAAGTATGATAATCACGTCCTGTAATAACCTTTCTTTCTTGTGGACACCAGAGTTTGTATCCATTCGTGCAGTCACCGATACATATACACTGCATTCATCTCTTCTTAGGTTAAATTTACCTTTAATAAGTTGGTTTGGAACATGGAGATTAGCAACACAACCAAAAACTTTCAGTTTCTTTTAATTTGGGTTTTCCCCAAACCACAGTTCTGGTGGAACATGCATTTACCAGAGCAGCAATTGGGCCTCTGTTCATAAAATAAAGTGCAGTTTTTACTGCTTCCACCCAAAAAGTTTTGTCTTAAGCAATACTAAAAATCATACTACGAGCTTTGTCCAAAATAGTTCTGTTCATCCGCTCGGCTACTTCATTCTGTTTTGGAGTGTATAGAATGGTAAATTCAAATTGAATACCTCTCATTTCAAAATATTCTTTCATTCATTAGATACAAATTCACCCCCATTATCACATCGAAAACGGTTAACTTTCAAATTAAAGTATGCTGTTGCTATTGCCTCATATAACTTAAAATAGAGAAAGACTTCAGATTTAGTCGTAAGACATTAAACAGCATTGAAATGAGTGTAATCATCAATAAATGTGAGCATGTATTTCTTACCATCATAAGATTTTGGATTTATTGGTCCATAAAGATCACTATGAATAAATTCCGAAGGACTCTTGGCTCGACTCCTTGGTTAATTGTGAGGTTGTCGTTTGTGTTTTCCCTCAACACAACCTTTACAAATATCAGGCAGAGACACTTTAACAGGCAAATATATACCATCAATCATACATTTCAGACTATTCAGACAGTTGTTACCTATGTGACCCAAACGCTTGTGCCAAAGTTCCCCAATACTATCCTGTGAATTACAGGTTAAATTGCATTTTTCATAGTTATGTCAGTTCTAATTTACAAAGTTAACCCTGTAAGCTACAGCAACCTCCTTACAATTATTTGATATAATTTCTAATAAATTTACAAATGGGACTGTAAGTCCATTGGCATCAAGTTTATCAACTGACAAAAGATGCATAAATAAACCAGGAACATAAATCACGTGTCTAATAGTAATTTTGTTTTCTTTATCCCCAATAAAAACTGGTGCAATGCATTTCCCCCATACTGCAGTGATTTTAAAGTTCTCCATTTTTTGCAACTTGAATAGTAATTGGATTCTCTTACATCTGTATATTAGTTAACATACTAGAATCAATTACCATGTACTCAGTTGCTCACAAATCTAAACACCATACAACAGATTTCACAGACTTTTCTGGTTTGACTGCAGTTCCAACAAAAGCAGTTTCCTCTTCTTCGGATCTTTGCTTTCTGGTTGTTGAACAGCAATGTTTCCCTTAAAAGACTTGGACTTACCACTATACTTTTGCAGTGGAATTTTACGAGAACACTCAGAACAGTTGTAACCAACTAGTCCACAATTATAGCATTTGAATTTAAAAGTACTTTGATTTTTTGCTAAAACTCTATTTTGGACAGACAATTCAGTTGGCTTATTTTTAACATCAAATGCTTCAGATTAGTTTGTATACTTAGTTTTACTTTGAACATTGTTTTGTCTTTTTACTTCTTCGTCCAACAGACGGTTTGTTACAAATGCTATAGTCAACTTTTCGCATGACAAAGTTTTAAGAGCTACATACATGTTTTAAGACCACTGCGTTATACTCACTTGGCATTATCAGTAACAAATGGCATACCACATCCATTTCCTCCAGAGATGCTCCTGTCAACCTTTAGTTCCTTGATGATCTTGTTAAACTTCAGAAAATGTGCTTCAAAATTTGCAGTTGATGGGTTGAATTTCATGGTGGGTGGAGCCTTTCTTAGTAACAACTGGTTCGCTATTCCCTTCTTTTTAAAAGTGCTACTGAGTGATTTCCAAACATCAAACGAGGTTTCTACATCCTTAACATATTCCAGATGAGAATATGCTATCCTCTGTATATTCATGCTCTTGCATTTTTTGTCTTTCTTCTTTAGAGTTGCAATTTCCTTTTCCTTTGCCCGTTCATCCTTCTTGGTATCCTCTTTCAGCAAGATTACTTTTTCTTGAAATAATTCTTCTATAAAAGACTCCAAATCATGTTCCCCAAGTAAAACTTGCATTTGGAACTTCAAATTAATAAAGTCTGTCCCGTTAAAAAGAGGTACTTTGTATTTATCTTCATCCTGCATTGTTCCAGGTTTAATTCCAATAAATACTTCCCTAAATTTTCCTAATGTGAACTGGGACCCTATAACGTAATAAAAGCCGTGCATCTTGGGCAAGACATTCATTAATAATTATAAATATAATCATGATACAATAATGCAATAAACTAAATTAATAAAGGAAAAAAGTTAGCTTTTAACATTATACACAAAACTGAAAACCTAGAACAGGTACAACAAAAAACATATGATTGAAAAATACAGGTTAAGTGTAAAATAATATTTCATGGTAAAGGTGTATGTTATTAAAGTCCATCGACTTCGACTCTCCACATCCCAACCCTCCTGCCATATCTGGTAGGTACGCTGGTGTTCCTGTGTTCTTGCTCGGTCCTTTCCGACATCAACTTGTCTTGGTAAAAAGTATTTCTTTCCTCTCCCAAGAGATGGACAGTGTTAACTCCAGCGATTACCAGAACAGTTGTCTCGGACATTGTACGATACGCGGATGCGACCCTGAGTGCTGCTTGACGGTGTACTAGAGGAATCCTCATCCGGTAAACTTATTTAGTGAGAGCATCTGTCCACAAAGAGCGGTACCGAGCACGGACTAGACTGCAGACATCATCAGTATTCTTGTTGACCAAGGATCTCTCTCATTAGCCATAATCCTGGTGAGGTGAGCGACGCTCCTAGCAGCCCCATCCCTCTTGCGAAGATTTAATCCCTCCAGCTGAGTTTTGTGTCCACAATAACCCTGACATTTTGTTTTGACCACTTTGTTCCCCACTTTCAACGGAACAATGGTGTCCATCTGCTTCTTTGTGGGGATCATAAACTCTGTGTTGCTCAAAGCAAGAGAACGTCCGTGGTCACTTATTAATTCGTTGACAACGAAAAGTATCGCACCACAGTCATCCTACAGTCATCTCTCACTCATACTTGGCTTAAACTACTTATTTAACCAGGTCCCCATTTCAATAAAGGTATAATGTCTGTAAAGTGTTGCAATCTGTTGTGAACATGACAAAATGTCTAATCCAGCTGATTAGAAAACATAAATAAAAAGACAGAATTAAATATTCCCGTAATATTAACATTAAATATTTCTTTTACTGAGTTAGAGAATTTTTGACGAACGTTAGTTTAGAGCTTCTAAAATATTTTTAATTGCACATTTTAACAGTTATACAAATTTTTATATAATTTACGCCCTTGGCGTGTGAAAAGAGGTTGGCATTTTAGCACAACTTGGCTACTTTGACTTACAATGGGTCTAAGCCCCAAGGTTGTAAAGGCAATGAAATGTGCTATGAACCGTGCCATTACTCTAATCTATGACAGGAAAAAAATTGAACATCATGTTGAGCCGTTGCCTCTTGAAAATAAGACAAAATAGGCTACCTACATGAGTGTTACATACACACTGATTTTGGATTCTGATGCACAACATGTAAAAATAACCAAAAATTTCAAGATTCTAAGACAGCTCTAATTTTATTAAAATATAGATAGATACGTAGTACTATTATATTATTTCTTTATTGCTCATCTTCAGGTAGATCAGACAAGCTAAAATTGCGTTTCAACGAGATTTTCTATTCATAAATGCCAATTTTGTCTGTAAACTCTTGAGCTCAATTTTTCCCATTAACATTATAACTATTATTTAAATGAAAATATATCCATGATATTTTTAATTTCAATTGCTTATTTTAGTTGAATTGTTGTAGGAACAAGCATTCGTTGTAGTTACAAAGGAAGAAGAAGAAAGAAATACCCAAATATTCCGGAAACTAAAGAAGTTGTATAATGATTATAGTGCCATGTGCTTTAACTGGTTGAGCAAAGTAGATTGTGGGAAAAAGAAGTGGGAACGAGGTCAGTTACTGGCGAAGGCTATACAGGAAGCCACAGAGCAACACATTCTACAAGACAACTGCGGGAAGGGTGGCAAAGTTGGCCTTGGGTGGTACAGCTTTGACCAAGGTAAGGTTAAACCTTCAATAATAAATATATAGAACGTGTTGATCTAGAATTAACTGTAACAAAATTTATCATAGAGAATTCATTAAATATATAAAAAGTTGATGTTCTGTAAATTTTTCTGTCCACAGAATTTTGAAAACGTTAAAAACATTTTAATCAACATCATTATATTTAATTAATATCTTTAGTTACTTTATCCAAGTCTGTATGTAGTATATCTGGAGAAGTACCGTACACAAATCAAAGAAGTAAACAAATTCATTTTTCGATTTACCTAAACCCTCACAATGTAAACATCACGACATATTACGTTCACAAGTGATAGTCTATTTCACTTGTTTTGAGATAATAGTAATATATCACTTAATATTTTTTTAAGACGCCGATTCTACCAGTACGTGTTTTAAGGCGAATATTAATATAGGATGAGTGTGGAATGGGTGTGATGCCTTGTTTAGCTTTGTTACTGTCTAAGAAAAGCGGGTTCTTTAGAAAAAGGGTTATTAAACATGGGTCGTTTTTTTAACCTGATCTTTCTCGAAAATATTGGTGTGGAGAAGAGATTTAAAGTGTAAACAAAAAAGGTTAACTTGCGACAAACATGTTTGAGTACCAACATTTATGTATTACACATATTAGTTGCTTACCTGACCTTCGTACGGGGGTTTTGTACTTTTTAGTTTTTTTAATGAATATATTTTTAATATACTTAATACAATAAGGGTTCCGTCTGTTACATCCCTTTTTCTCTCGAATTACTTAACCAACTTTTTTCAAATATTGAGTTGTCATATGTAAGCTTATGATATAGCGTGTGTGCAAATAGTGATGAAAAATGTCATTTTGGTTCGGGATTCGCCTCTCTATCCTCTTATTTATTTCTAGATTGCGCTTAAAATATTGACAAACTTTAATTATACTATTTTATATGTGAATTGTAAATTAAAAACTTGCAACCATATTTGCAAGACCATTTCTTAGTGAGAACCTATGAGTAAATGTCAAATTTCAACCCCGTATGCACTAGAGAAATTTTCAAGCAATGTGTTACGGATCCCTAAGGGACTCCAAAAACTATATTAGCAAAACCTTTTCTTAATGAGCACCTATTAGCAAAGATGAACGTCCATGTCAAACTTTAACGCTGTAGGCTCTATAGTAGTTTTGAGATTATGTTGGGGTGGTGAATTAAGGGAAGTTGGCAAGGAACTTTCGAAATGGGTCTTTTTAGAAGAGGGCATTCACTATTAAAATCACATGAAACTGAAAAACGCTATTACCAAATACTTTTTGTGAATGAAGAGGGCTAAAATAAAGGGCTGTGAAATGAACGGAAAATATAGGCATTGTGTCCACAGAAATTCCCATTCATCGGTTTAACCTATTATATTATCAACTGATGTTACGCCATATAGTGGGTTGACCATTGCACTTGTTTGGTTGAGTTAGGTTATTTTATAGAGTAGTAGTATGGAGTAAAAGACATCATAATGCTAACATTCAACGAAATGTCCACCATCTAGGTAAACCATCTGACAACAATAAATTGAATTCCAAGCAGGGCCAGCCATTACAGGTAACGCGGAGATGAGAGATAAGATGAAGGCTGAAAAGATAAAGCCACCGACTGAATCTAGATTCCGTAATCAAAACATGGATGTTTTTCAATTCACCTAAGACTCCCTCTTTACTAGAAAAACCTATGTAAATAATCGGTTTCTGTATGTCAAACTTTTAAAGTGGAGGCCCTCTTCTAAAAAAAGGCCCCGTAAAATTATAAGACATCTTCACCTTTGGGCTAGTAGCCCATTGTTGCGCAGCTGGCAATATTAACCAAACGGCTTTTATGCAAAACATGCTATATTATTCCCCTGCTTCAAACGGACGCCGTTTTTCAACCGATCTTCTTTAAACTTGGTAAGTGTTTAGTTGAATAGTTATATTAGATCCCTCATTCCCCAACATTTTGAAAAGTTAAAAATTTGCTCTCTGTGATGTCGCATGTTTAAGGTTAAACCTTCAATAATAAATATATAGAACGTGTTGATCTAGAATTAACTGTAACAAAATTTATCATAGAGAATTCATTAAATATATAAAAAGTTGATGTTCTGTAAATTTTTCTGTCCACAGAATTTTGAAAACGTTAAAAACATTTTAATCAACATCATTATATTTAATTAATATCTTTAGTTACTTTATCCAAGTCTGTATGTAGTATATCTGGAGAAGTACCGTACACAAATCAAAGAAGTAAACAAATTCATTTTTCGATTTACCTAAACCCTCACAATGTAAACATCACGACATATTACGTTCACAAGTGATAGTCTATTTCACTTGTTTTGAGATAATAGTAATATATCACTTAATATTTTTTTAAGACGCCGATTCTACCAGTACGTGTTTTAAGGCGAATATTAATATAGGATGAGTGTGGAATGGGTGTGATGCCTTGTTTAGCTTTGTACTGTCTAAGAAAAGCGGGTTCTTTAGAAAAAGGGTTATTAAACATGGGTCGTTTTTTTAACCTGATCTTTCTCGAAAATATTGGCGTGGAGAAGAGATTTAAAGTGTAAACAAAAAAGGTTAACTTGCGACAAACATGTTTGAGTACCAACATTTATGTATTACACATATTAGTTGCTTACCTGACCTTCGTACGGGGGTTTTGTACTTTTTAGTTTTTTTAATGAATATATTTTTAATATACTTAATACAATAAGGGTTCCGTCTGTTACATCCCTTTTTCTCTCGAATTACTTAACCAACTTTTTTCAAATATTGAGTTGTCATATGTAAGCTTATGATATAGCGTGTGTGCAAATAGTGATGAAAAATGTCATTTTGGTTCGGGATTCGCCTCTCTATCCTCTTATTTATTTCTAGATTGCGCTTAAAATATTGACAAACTTTAATTATACTATTTTATATGTGAATTGTAAATTAAAAACTTGCAACCATATTTGCAAGACCATTTCTTAGTGAGAACCTATGAGTAAATGTCAAATTTCAACCCCGTATGCACTAGAGAAATTTTCAAGCAATGTGTTACGGATCCCTAAGGGACTCCAAAAACTATATTAGCAAAACCTTTTCTTAATGAGCACCTATTAGCAAAGATGAACGTCCATGTCAAACTTTAACGCTGTAGGCTCTATAGTAGTTTTGAGATTATGTTGGGGTGGTGAATTAAGGGAAGTTGGCAAGGAACTTTCGAAATGGGTCTTTTTAGAAGAGGGCATTCACTATTAAAATCACATGAAACTGAAAAACGCTATTACCAAATACTTTTTGTGAATGAAGAGGGCTAAAATAAAGGGCTGTGAAATGAACGGAAAATATAGGCATTGTGTCCACAGAAATTCCCATTCATCGGTTTAACCTATTATATTATCAACTGATGTTACGCCATATAGTGGGTTGACCATTGCACTTGTTTGGTTGAGTTAGGTTATTTTATAGAGTAGTAGTATGGAGTAAAAGACATCATAATGCTAACATTCAACGAAATGTCCACCATCTAGGTAAACCATCTGACAACAATAAATTGAATTCCAAGCAGGGCCAGCCATTACAGGTAACGCGGAGATGAGAGATAAGATGAAGGCTGAAAAGATAAAGCCACCGACTGAATCTAGATTCCGTAATCAAAACATGGATGTTTTTCAATTCACCTAAGACTCCCTCTTTACTAGAAAAACCTATGTAAATAATCGGTTTCTGTATGTCAAACTTTTAAAGTGGAGGCCCTCTTCTAAAAAAAGGCCCCGTAAAATTATAAGACATCTTCACCTTTGGGCTAGTAGCCCATTGTTGCGCAGCTGGCAATATTAACCAAACGGCTTTTATGCAAAACATGCTATATTATTCCCCTGCTTCAAACGGACGCCGTTTTTCAACCGATCTTCTTTAAACTTGGTAAGTGTTTAGTTGAATAGTTATATTAGATCCCTCATTCCCCAACATTTTGAAAAGTTAAAAATTTGCTCTCTGTGATGTCGCAAAGTGACTAGATTTTCCTTTTTCAAAGATTTGTTTGTACTTATGTCATTAATTTTGACTCATATATCAGGTTTGAGGGACCTAGATCTAGCCTTGATATACAATAAAACATTAATTTTACAATAAATATCCAACCCCCCCCCCCCCCGCAAAACAGGGGAATACGAAGGCATGGTTTCAGTGATTTTACAAGGGTGAAATCAATTTGTGATTTTGCAATGAGTGAAGATGACTCTTAATGTTAAAAACTTAATAAGTAATCGTAGGTATAGTCTTATCTTTCATATAGATTTACCTTCTGGGTATAAAGCAAAGCTACCAAAGATACCCAGATACGTCGTCCACGCTTTCAAGAACATAATATTTTGACAATGGCATCATTGTGCAGGGGACGCAAAAGTAGGTAGACAGTTTTAGTTGCTTAATGTACAAGTTAGCCACCGGTTGATTACCTACCGGTTGGTTAAACCTGTTACCTGTTAACTTAAGTAACAGTTTTAAGAATTCATTTCTGTTTCCTACCACTTTTAAAATATCTATCTTCTTATTTCTATAAGGGTTTCGTCTGTTACGTCCCTTTTACTCTCGACCTACTGAATCGATTTTTAAGATTGAGGTGTCAATTTTAAAGCTTAGGGTATACCGCAGTGACAAATCGTAATTAAAAAGGTCATATTGCTTCAGGCTTCGCCCCCT
>CM061533.1:216764285-216803096 GCA_030545055.2 Neoaliturus tenellus
CGTCTAAACCCAAACTGAACCAATAAAGCTGGTTATTATGGTTTTATAGAGACTCACTAGGGACTCGCTCTAATTTTACTAATACAGTAAAAGTGAGGTTATGTTACGTAAGACCAACACGTCTGTACAGTACCACGTCTGGAACTGAAGCAATAGAGCTGATAGCTCTGGTTTTATAGAGGCTCACTAGGGACTCACTCTGGTATTACTATATGTACAGTAAAAGTACAATGAAAAGTGAGGTTATGTTACACAAGATCGGCACGTCTGTACAGTACCACGTCTGAAACTAAAGCAATAAAGCTGCTAACTCTGGTTTAATAGGACTCACTAAGGACTCGTTTTAGATTTACTATTATATACTAGAGTAAAAGTGAGGTTATGTTACACAAGACCCACACATCTGTACAGTACCACGTCTGGAACTGAAGCAATAGAGCTGATAGCTCTGGTTTTATAGAGGCTCACTAGGGATTCACTCTGGTATTACTATATGTACAGTAAAAGTACAATAAAAAGTGAGGTTATGTTACACAAGATCGGCACGTCTGTACAGTAGCACGTCTGAGACTAAAGCAATAGAGCTAATAACTATAACTTTATAGAAAATCACTAAGGGACCACTCTGATATTACTATATGTACAGTAAAAGTACAATCAAAAGTGAGGTTATGTTACACAATACCAGCACATCTGTACAGTATCACGTCTGAGACTAAACCAATAGAGCTAATAGCTCTGGTTTTATAGAGGCTCAGGGATTTATTATTATAGATTTTTATTATAGACGCTAGGGACTGGTATTACTATATGTACAGTAAAAGTACAATCAAAAGTGAGGTTATGTTACACAATACCAGCACATCTGTACAGTATCACGTGAAAGCTCAACATATTATTTACACAGCCGTGGGACTCTCACTACTTAATTGTTGTAGAACCCATATTTTGCCACTACTGATTGTTGTGGAACCGATATTTTGTCACTACTGATTGTCATAGAATATATATTTAGTCACTGCTTCTAGTGTAAAAACGGTTAAAATCCTATCAGCTGTCAAAATTGGCGCGAACGCTGCGATAACGTCACAAGAAAAACAGCTCAAATTGGCGCGGACACCGCGATGACGTCACAGAAAAACAGCTGACGTCGGCGCGAACATGTCACTTTATATAGTATTGTGTACACTTTATATAGTATGACCCCAGCGATCCATATGGTCTTGTTCCCCATGATGACGTCACAGAAAAACAGTCAAATTGGCGCGGACACCGCGATGACGTCACAAAAAAACAGCTGACGTCGCCGATGACGTCACAAAAAACAGCTGACGTCGCCGATGACGTCACAAAAAACAGCTGACGTCACAAAAAAACGCCGCCATCTTGGAAAAAATGGCGCGAACGCCGCCATCTTGATGACGTCACAGGAAAATTGGCGCGAAAATTAGGTACATGGGCGCCGCCATCTTGGTTCTCATTCCTCGGGATACCTACTACTCTTAATGTTAAAAACTTAATAAGTTATCGTAGGTACAGTCTTATCTTTCATATAGATTTACCTTCTGGGTATAAAGCAAAGCTACCAAAGATACCCAGATACGTCGTCCACGCTTTCAAGAACATAATATTTTGACAATGGCATCATTGTGCAGGGGACGCAAAAGTAGGTAGACAGTTTTAGTTGCTTAATGTACAAGTTAGCCACCGGTTGATTACCTACCGGTTGGTTAAACCTGTTACCTGTTAACTTAAGTAACAGTTTTAAGAATTCATTTCTGTTTCCTACCACTTTTAAATAATCTATCTTCTTATTTCTATAAGGGTTTCGTCTGTTACGTCCCTTTTACTCTCGACCTACTGAATCGATTTTTAAGATTGAGGTGTCATTTTAAAGCTTAGGGTATACCGCAGTGACAAATCGTAATTAAAAAGGTCATATTGCTTCAGGCTTCGCCCCCTCGCCTTTGATTTATTTCTAGAGGGCGCTTTAAAATGTTGACCAACTTTTATTGCAAGTTCTTTCATGTGAATTGTAATTTAACAGCTGATTACCTTCAGATGAATTTTAAAAGCCAGATAGTAAACAAAAATAGATATCTGTCACTTCATAATCAACATTCCATACTGTAGATGAGTTTCACTCATACAGAATCATAAAATGCGCAATTTGCGCACGGGCCACCTCGTATTTAAATATTTAAGTTTTCTACAAAAACTTCCTGTACGCCTACTTTTGCACCCCCCTGTATATTATTCAATCTGTTTTGTTTGTACAAAAAATAATAATACTGTACACACTAACTGAGAATGAACATACATAATCATAACATAATACCCTCGTCGCAGCAGACCTGCGTACTCAGCGAATTTCCAAAGGATCTTGAGATTTTGTATTTTCCCCATAAACACCATAGGAATGAGTATGTAGGTTTGCTGCCATGGGATGTTGTTAGAAAATGTTAGTTTTGTTAGAAAATGTAATAGTTAGGTAAGGTAAATATCATTGTATCAATATTCGACACTTTTAAATTTTCCCCATAAACCCCATGAGGGTGAGTATGTAGGTTTGCCGCCATATGGATGTTGTTAGCAAATATCAGTTAAACCCAACCTAGTGAATGTACGTACCAAATTTTATCAAGTTATTCCGATAAATAAGCGAGATACAGGGTTTTTGTTGATTTCCCATAAGATTAACATTGGAAACCTGTTTTTAGCTTTTCTCCGTAACCTGTTAAGCGAAGTTAAAAATTCAAAATACTAAATTGTTTGTTTTTAAGCTCTTTTAAATGGGTTTAGTTAAAACTGTTGAATTTTTAAAATTAAGACCCAAAAATGCCAAAAACCCATTTTTGACCCCTTTGAAACCCCATAAAACCCCGTTCCCATAACCCGATCATGTTGGTTCGCGAACTCATGAAAATAGATCTGGTCTTACACCTTCATACTAAATTTCATCAATATCGAATATCGGAGGTCCTCCTTCAAAAGTTATCAGTACCACGGACACACACACACACACACACACACACACACACACACACACACACACACACACACACACACACACACACACACACACACACACACACATATATATATACATATATATGAAAATGAACGAACGGTATTTTTGTCCTCTGGGGACCTCAAAATGAAAAAGTAACATGGTCCCGGGCTTAGGTCTTACCATGGCTACTACCGTAATAGCGTATTCCCTATAGGGAAATTCGCTAAAAACAAAAAAATCCAATTAAATTTCAACTTTCAAAATTAACACTTTATCAAAAAAGTGCAGAATATACGGTTATTAGATTAAAATTTATAATAGGCCTAAAGTAAACTACGAAGAAAATTTTCAAGTTGAGAACGCTTAAAAACTCTGAAAGAATAGCTTATCACTGGATGTTTCAACAAACTTTAAGCATATTTAAATAAATGAAGAATTAGATCACTGACGTTATAAATTAATTTCAGATTATCAGCAATACCGCTCAACATTTTCAATTTTCTAGATATCAAGAACAATAATTAGCACTCGGAATTCAAGTAAAAAAAATTGGAATGACAAAATAAAAAATAAATGAATATCGATCCAAGCCAACGATATTTGTTGTATATATCTAGCTATTTTGAAATCATTTAAAATATTTTCGATTTTAATTTTACATTTTTTACTATCAGGGCCGTACATAAATTATAATAATACGATAATTAATATCACAATGATCATATAATCTATCAAATCTTAAAGCCAATAGCATATGAGGTTTCTTTACATTATCACTAATTCAACATAATCAATTGTTTTTTAGGAATGGGCGAAGCGGAAATGCCTTGCAAACCGATGCCAGACGGGACGAAATATGGGGACCCAGGAACTATACAGCAATAGCAAAAGGGCGATCGCAGGAAAAGGGTACAGAAATACTATGTAATAATAATCCAAACATTTTAATAATGTAAATTTCAAATAATTTTTGTTTCGGTCCTAAATTAAACCCCTGAAGTATTTTATGGACGAGCAATAAAATGAATAAAGACATCAACACAATTCATGTACGATTATAACATTGATTTTCCTGGTTACTCTTTCTTTAATTACGAATAAGACTAGAAAACATTAGATATATACTATCTGCGAAACCTGGTGTTGTGTGTTTATCATGACAAGTACTAAACTGTACGTTAGGCTTGGTTTCTCGGCTATCTTTGAGACCGTGTATATCAAATAGAAATATTCAAGATGTAGAGTCATTAAAAATCAATTAAAGACAATAATATCATTGATTTACCAGAAATAAACTCCTTGGCCATCGACAATACGAACGAGGTAGTTTAATTGCACCAATGTCTTCGTGGTGATGAATTAAGTAGTAAATCAGTTACTGAACCTCCAATAGAATTGTGCCAAACATTTTTTCCCACACAAGGATCTAGATCTATGAGACATGTAATTTAAAGTGTTGTGAAGTACTAAATGGAGATCATCCATGTCTGATGGAAATATAAAAAAATTTTTTATTGTACAATCATCTGTAGGATTACACGTATTTAGTATTGACACATAAATATTATTTCGCTACTCTGCTGTGAAATTACCTCTTTTCGTTATATGTTTGTCAGCTGTGAAAATTCATCAACATCGTTTACTACGTAGCCAAATGAGAATGTTTACTATCAAAATTAGTTTTTATTATTAATTTTTTTACAATATATTTATTTGGAATCAATGAATGTACGCATGATTATACACAGAATGATTATACGCAGAAGCAATGAATACAAAAACGTATTCATTGGCAGAAGTTTGAACCTAAGTAAAGTGATAACAAAACATTTTTACATCAGTGGGCTCGGCCTATTCAGGTGCACCCTGGAACTTAGTAGTAAATTAAAAATAAACGAGTTGTTGCCAGTCGATACTCGACAAATACAGCTCCACCCTGAGCGCAATAGACGGATGGTGTGAAATTTGTATAAAATGTAAATTAAATACAATCACACAATTAAATAAACTAATTGTTGCTCCCTAATAATCTGAAAAACTAAATAAATTAAAATGACAGAAGGGAGACAGGTTATTTTTATGAAGATAGCTGTTTGTTTTCATGAAATGAATCATATTTTAGATAAACTGACTAAATTTTTGTCTTATATTTAAAATACATGGAAATTTTAAAGTAAAATGGGGCAAAGCACTTTGAACTGAGGGTGACAAAAATTATTCCATGACGTCTACAGAGAATTCCCTTTAATTTGACACCTCATACATCAAAATCGGTTGATAAATAAAAGAGTTTTGCTGCTCACAAGAAGTTCCTTACGGAATTAGTAAGATAGATTTGGACAAACACAAAAAAGACCATGTGAACGGATGATATGAAACAAAATAACAAGAAAGTGGTATTAAATAACAGTCCAGTCCAGCTCGAAAATCTTGTGGCAATCTCATTTTCAATTTTGGTTATTTGATTTTGACCAATTTTAAATGTCAAATCATATTTTTCCGACACTTGGAAACATGCAGAAGTTACTGTAGTTCATAATCCAAATCAACCTAAAAATTCCCCAGCAAGTTACAGACCAATAAGTTTACTCACAACCATATATAAAGTCTTTGAAAAAGTTATATTAAACAGGTTAGTTCAACACATAGAGGCTGTTAATATTGTTAATTTCTCCCCACCAGTTTGGATTTCGGCCAAAACACTCAACAGTTCACCAAATATTAAGAATTTATGAAATAATAGTGCGAGGTTTTGACAGGAAGAAGCAATGGCATTATTCCTTAACATTACATAAGCTTTCGGTACAGTGTTCGATGGACTAATATTCAAGTTGATTGATTTTGGTTTTACTATCTACATAGTTAATTTCTTTAAATCTTTTTTGAATAAGAGTACTTTTTCCGTAAAAGTAAGTTTATTTTTTTCCAATACCCGTTCTATCAAAGCCGGTGTTCCTCAAGGTTCTATACTTGGACCTGTATTATTTCGTCTTTATAAGTGCTATTTATTATTTTTGTTTTTAATTTACACCTTAATTTATTCAAAAAATAAAATCAAAATTACTGCTCAGTTTACTGGAAACCTCTATCAACGTTGGGGCAGGAAAATTTTACATGAAAATTTCATCCCGCCATTAACACCCTTCTCACTCCAACTCCCAAATCTAAAATTGCAAATAATAACCACCAAACTTTTATGTATTTTTTTTATATTTTTTTATTGTATACGCCATTGAAAGACCTTTTTAGTACTCGGAGTTTTCCCTAAACTCAATGATTAGGGAGCTACAGACAACTAAGGTTCATTTTTAGACCCATAAGAAAAACATAAGGCAAACTTTTATTGCGTATATCTTTGAAAAAAACGCAGTTAAATAAAAAAATACTCAAGAACAAGGAATCTAAAATAAATAAAGATAAGGTAGGGGTCAAGGCATGCAACGCTATGCACCAGGCGTTCTTTCGCACCTATGACATCACCATTTACCAATTCTGGTAAGGATTATAATGATGTCAGAGGTACAAAAGAACACCGGTGCATAAAGAGTGTTGCAAGTCTTGACTCCTACCTTGTATTTATTTATTTTATGTTTCTTGTTCAATAATAAAATGATATTTTAAGAAGATTTAGCTCATAAAAGTTATCATTTATGCACAAATGAACTTGAAATACCCTCGTCGCAGCAGACCTGCGTACTCAGCGAATTTCCAAAGTGTTATTGTTTCAACATCAAAGAACTTTGTGGCTATCTTATATAATTAATAATCTTTACAAGGAAATATAATATATTTAATGGCATTATATTTCTGGGTAAATTATTTTTATTTAATAATTATATATTAATATTTATATTGCAATAAATTACTTTTTTAACAGTAATAAAAGTGCATATCCAGTGCATATCTTCCATACAAAAGGAATGATTTGTTTACAAATAACAAAACATAAACATTTCAAATTTGACAAATGTGCAGAAGACAGCTGCTCGTTAAACCTTGCACTTCAAACACTGGGCTAGAACATTGCCTACTTTCGACACTTGTTAAAAATGTACTGTTTTACAAAAAGCAAAAATGACTTTAAAAGCATAAAAATATGATATTTTTCTTTTGTAATAAAAATGCCAAGATTTTTTAAAATTTCACAGAGGGATGTATGAGAAAAACAACTATTGTAGGCCCGACCATTTGCACAAAATCGAGTAACATAGTTAGAATATTGTAAAAGTTAAAATTAATTCCTAAATATACTTTAGTTTTACTGTTTTGCAGCCTGTGTTTTGTGTTTTGCTCGGGCCAGATTACCAATCCCCACAGTCACCACGTGTTGCATCAGCGTCCCTGTGTGGCTAGCAGCACGCCAGGGTTGCCAACCATCATAGCAGTGCAACAGACATGCGGCATGCAGGTCACTAATAATGATGATTACCAATTCAACCACAGTTGTCCCGTAGCACAGAAGCAGATATGACAGTGGCCCGCCAGTGTCACCAACCAACATCACAGTGAGCGGACATGCGGCCTGTGTTCGTCCCTCGGGCCTCAGCCACGACTCTCCGTGGCGCAGGAGCGCATCGGATGTGGGCAGCGCAAGTAAGTCTCGGAGGCTTTGTGATATTTGTGTTGCGTAAACCACGTTTAATTGGTTTAACGTGCATATATTGAATTAAATATCCCTCATCTTTGGTTGACAGCTTTTGTTATGGAAATAATATTTTATGTGTTATGTAATATCATACATAACATGTATGATATTATATCATTGTATTATATCATATATATCATTATGTACATATCATTACATCTGTAAATACAGGGTGAGGTAAAATGATCTAACGGTTTTAAAATGAAAATAACTCAAATGTTTAAAGCGATAAAAAGGGTTTTATTGCATATTACAGCCCAGATAGCAATTTACCCTTACCAAATGCCTTTAACAACCCTTATGACTTAAGGGTAGAAGGTTGTCAAAAAGCCTTTACAAAAAGGATGCAAGCTTATGACAAGGCTTAAAAAGGTGCTGACAAGAGTCGAACTATAGGCGTACACTGACTTGACAACGGTTGTTGTAAGCCTTTTTAGCAGCGTTAAATAAAGCTTCTAGTGAAAATGACTCAGGAAATCTTCAAATGCAGGCTTTCAAAAAGCCTTCTCCAAAAATGTTAATACAGCCTTAATTTGGACTGTATAATAAACCACTTTAAAAATGGTGCTGTAAATATTTACAATGGTTGACACAGAATGAGCGTATATACAGTTGTCAACAAATACGAGAATGGCTTTTGATATCAACATTGTACTCATAAAAATAGATTGAAAATATACAGCAAAATGTTTTAACATTTCTTCTTTGTTAAGCCGTTACAACCAGTGTTTCTAAAACTTAATAATTTATATCTCTGTTACCAATTTACAGTACATTGTTTTTATTTAATATTTGTCATGGAATTTTCTAAAGTAAATATCAATTTACAATAATTTTTTCTTATGTTTTTTATTGCAGCCATTTTTATACAAAATATTGTTAAATGTTAAGTTTGAACAAATTTTGACAGAGCAAAAAAGTTGCAAAGTTTAATTTTCAAACAATGATACTGAACAAGAAATGGTGGAGTAAACAAGATTTTACTTACACAATTGTCAAAATATGCAACAATTAGGCAGCAAAAACATTTTGTTTTTCATGACAAATCGACAAATCGCCTTTATTCTGACAAATCGTCTAATTATATCCTGACGTTGGACTACATGAAAGGTATGGTGACCCTATACAACACCTATAGAAACCTTGTTTGAGTTGCACAGTTTGTTTAACTTATTATAGTTTCAAAAATTAACAGCTGATTGTATTATCAACGAATATCAATTAATGAAAATTTTTATCAATATCCAAACTAAATTGCTCTAATTTGAGTTACCGGTACACAAGTATGCATTAAAAGGCTTCCATACCATTGAAATAACTGTTATTAATATAAAAAGGAGGGTTCAACACTTAACATAAACCTAATTGGGTTGACTTTTCAAATAGTTTAATTCGAATGAAATCAAATACATGTGTAATAAAATGTATTCTGCCATAAACTACAAAACGTTACATAGTACTTATTCCAAAATAGTTCTACGTGAGAAATATAGGTTTGGGCACGGGTTCGTGTACTTCTTGTACATAAATAATGTCGTGCTTATTTAATTACATTAAATATAAGACTTATTATTACAACTGAAATATGTCACAGAAATACACTTAACCTTCTTAATACTCAGCCTTTTGACGTCGGTTTTGTAGCTTATTACTACAAATGTTTTAAACCTTTAAAATTATAAATGAAGTGACCAAGTCTAAAAAAGATTTAATATAAACACCCCCCAAGGGACGAATCCTATTCATCTTACAGAAATCTGTTTTAACGTTTAAAAAAATCATTGTAAACTTCTTTTCATTTGGAGTAATGAGCCACGAACCCGACGTCAATAGGTTTTAAAGTAGTACATATAGCCTATAATTTTATCGAAACTCTGTTCGCCTCCCATTTTCGTCTTGGTTAACCATTTAAAGTCTAGTTTGTGGTCTAGTCTACATTGTACTCTGCGAAATGAGGAGATTAAATTTATGCATATATAATTTATACTTTCTTAATTTTCTTCGGACCACTGGTTGTTTGTCAACCTGACATCAACCTGACTCAAAATATTCACTATCATCAAAAGGTCCTTAGTGTTATGTCACTACAATTCCCCTTGAAAGATATTTATTTATCTCAACAAACACAAGATTTAAAGGAGCGAGGACTTATTTAGGCCGGTTCCTACGTGGGCGACAGATGCGACGCTACAAGAGCGACAAAATTTCAAACAAATGTATAAGCATTGGAGCGTTCTTAGTGGGCAACAGCAGCGACAACAATTTACAATGTATAACGTTATGGCGATGCAAGCTTGTCGCTGGTGTCGCTCCCGTCGCTCTCGTCGCGTCGCATCTGTCGCCCACGTAGGAACCGGCCTTACACTCCTTATTACTGTTACACTGCTTAGAATTACATTCTGTACACCTCTGAAATTAAAAACCACCATAAGTCGGGGTTTCGTACTTGTACTCCTAGTGTTTCGCAGACAGTTACACAATCTGTTATTATGGGCGAGTACAGGTCGCAGCACACCAAACTCGTACGTTATATTACATAGCACAACAGGTTGTGCTTAGTTTGTTCGATTTTCTTCAAACTGATGCACGAGTACACAGAAGTATGGAATTAATTACGGACTTTGTTTTTTTCTGTGAGTAGTAAAATTTATCTCATTATGATTTGTCGCCACTCTCAAAGATAAAGAAAGTAGTGTTCCCGTTAAAGTTTTAAAACTCAACTTTGCTATGGAG
Source organism: Neoaliturus tenellus (assembly GCA_030545055.2). NCBI lineage: Eukaryota > Metazoa > Arthropoda > Insecta > Hemiptera > Cicadellidae > Neoaliturus > Neoaliturus tenellus. The sequence continues at coordinate 216,774,677 of CM061533.1, forward strand.
ATATCTATGACACATCACTGATAAAATCTGTTTTGGGGTTATATGTGTGTATTTTTTTGTGGCTGTATAATACTAAATATGTTTTTTAGAAGTTTTCCATAAGATCCTTTTTTAAGAAAATGTTATTTTTTTAGTTTTTATAAAAATTGTATTTTAATTATACCATTTTTGTCGTGAGTTTAAGATATATATATATATATATATATATATATATATATATATAACTTTATATATATATATATATTATTTAAACTCACGACAAAAATGTTATAATTGAAATACAGTACAAGGAAACTTTAAATTAGTTGAGTTATATCCGTCAGTCTAAACAAAATTCATTTGGTCATGTGGGTGGTTAAACAAAGCACCTGGTATTGGACACTTGGACTGATGTGTGGTTTTAACATGTTGCCATTTTTACAGCCCTTTTCATCTCGAAACACTCTCCAAATACCGGATGTATTTAAACTGTTCAAAACGTTTACGATAGTTAGAAATAAAAGATTCAGTAAATTTAGCTGTTTATCAATACTCCTTGTTTTTATATTATGAGACATATTGAAATTTATAGTTTATTTTCTTGTACGTACAATACAATTTGCTTGAATGTTTTTAACTTTTTGTTCCGTTTTTTAAAAACAATACAGCAATTTCGTACAATTTTCGTTTTTTCTCTTGAACGAAAGTTTATATCTATATCTATAAGAGAGGAAGTATGTATATATATTTATAAATACGAGGTCGCCCGTTCGCAAATTGCGCATTTTATGATTCTGTATGAGTGAAACCATTGACTTTGTACACTACGTGAGTTCACGTTAGTGTACATAGTCAATGGTGAAACTCACCTACAGTACGTGAATGTTGATTATGAAGTGACAGAGATTTATTTTTGTTTACTATCTGGCTTTTAAAATTCATTTGAAGGTAATCAGCTGTTAAATTACAATTCACATTAAAGAAATTATAAAAAACTAGTGGCTTGTAGGGGCAAAGGCCCCTAAAAATCAAAATGGTGATGTTGACTCCACAAATAAGTTTCAATTTATCACCTCATTGCAGTATTATTGTATTTTTCTCAAGCTGTAGTGTGAATTTACACGTTTAGATTTTCCAATAAAATATTTTAAAATCTTGACAAAACTTTGTGGCGGTATCAAATTAGTACTTTAAAAAAATTTCCCTTTATTAAAATACAGTAGTCTATTTTGTGGAAAAGAAAAATTATTGCACTATTATACTACCGGATGCGGTAAAAATAGTTTTAACCTTAACTATGACATGATGAGTTTGTAACTCAAATAAATAAAATAGTTCAATACAACATTTAAGCCCATTAATACTGTAAACTCCTTCAAACTGGACTCCTGTGCCCCCCCACTCCTCCCACACTCACCGTGATCCTATGCCTCCCTGTGCCCCCGTTCACCTCTCCTGACCTGTGTTTCCCGTACCCCCTATGACCCCAGGGCCCGAGTACCCCCTATGCTCCCCCATGCCCCTTTGCTCCTTATTCTCGCGTGCTCCCATGCCCACAGTTCTTCCCCGTGGCCCCCGTGTCCTCTATGTTCCACATTCCTCCTCCGTGTCCCCCATGCCCAACCACCTTCTGGCCACCAACGTCTCTAGTACCACTTGAGCCCCTATTACCATGCCCTGTGCCCCAAATTAACCACACACTCACCTTGATCCTATGCCTCCCTGTGCCCCCGTTCACCTCTCCTGACCTGTGTTTCCCGTACCCCCTATGCCCCCGGGGCCCGAGTACCCCCTATGCTCCCCCATGCCCCTTTGCTCCTTATTCTCGCGTGCCCCCATGCCCGCAGTTCTTCCCCGTGGCCCCCGTGTCCTCTATGTTCCACATTCCTCCTCCGTGTCCCCCATGCCCAACCACCTTCTGGCCACCGACGTCTCTAGTACCACTTGAGCCCCTATTACCATGCCCTGTGCCCCAAATCAACCACACACTCACCTTGATCCTATGCCTCCCTGTGCCCCCGTTCACCTCTCCTGACCTGTGTTTCCCGTACCCCCTATGCCCCCGGGGGCCGAGTACCCCCTATGCTCCCCCATGCCCCTTTGCTCCTTATTCTCGCGTGCCCCCATGCCCGCAGTTCTTCCCCGTGGCCCCCGTGTCCGCTATGTTCCACATTCCTCCTCCGTGCCCCCCATGCCCAACCACCTTCTGGCCACCGACGTCTCTAGTACCCCTTGAGCCCCCATGTCCACCATTCTTCCCCGTGCCCCCTATATCCCTATGCCTCCAACTTGGTCCCCATGCCTCCCTAACCCCTGTGCTGTTCTTCCCTGTGGTCCCCATGCCCTCTATGTCTCCCAAGGCTCTCCCGTGCCCCCATACCCATCTGCCCACCGTGCCCCATGCCAACTCCCCTGGTGCCCATTATGCCTTCCCACCTCCGCGTCGCCACATATCCCCGTGCTTCCGTGCCCCCATGAAAAATGTTCCCCCCATGGCCCCTGTGCCCCCATGCCCATCTACCCCTGTTGCCACCGACGCCCCTAGTACCTATTGTGCTCCCGCACCCCCCCACGCTCCCGTACCCCCATGCCCATCCACCCCTCTTGCCACCGACGCCCCTAGTAACCCTTGTGCCCCGCACGTGACCCAGTGCATCCCCATGCCTCCGCAGAGTGCCCTCTATGCCCCCACACACCTATGCCCTCCATGCTCCTGTGCCCTCATGCTCGCCGTTCCTCCCTGTGCCCCTATGTCTCCCTAGCCTCCAACGTGCCCCTCATGCCCCCCCCCCCTGTATCCAGGGCCACCGACACTCCTCATGCCCTTCGTGCCCCCATATCCCCGAAATATCTTTGCTCTCCATGGTCCCGTGCCGCCATCTCCACCGTTCCTCCGTACCCTCCCACCTTGCCCTTTATTTCCCCCCCATGTCCCCTTACCCTCCGTGCCACCGACGTCCCTAGTGCTTTGATTGAAGTCAATTTTTGCCTGTTTGTCAATGAAGTAGAACATTGATTGATATAGGCCTTTTGTTAGTTTTCGCTTGTCTTGCTTATGAAAAGCTACCCGTCTTTATGGATTAACGGGCGTTTATTGTTTCCCTACAACATACATAAATTAAGACGCAGTGAATTATTGATAAAACCAAATAAAATATTCCTCAATAACTACTAAATAGCCGATATATAAAGCAGTAACGTAATAACTAAACAACATTCACTGAGTAAAGACAATTAACCATTATAAACATGCCACGTCTAAGCCAATGTTAACTTTGGTATATTCAGCATAAAAATCATTCTACTCATGTTTCCTTAATGACATAGATGGGGTCACCAAGATGAAATCTCCTGTAAATCCGTAATCTGTTCATGACTATAAGTGTTCTCATTTTTTATAGTGCATTGTAACTTTTCAAAAGTTCTAATTATATGGTTATCTTAACTCAATATATTTGCTCAGTAACCAGCTGAGTTTATGATAAAAAATATACACAGGAACATCTGCTTAATCTCACGTGCAGATATAAAAATCTTCTTCCCATTAGATTAACATTGGAACTTCAAGGTCCATTGGGGCGAAGCCCAGGTAACTTTTGGGAATTCTGGTATTTTTCCTTGCGTCCTTGGACCTCAAGCTTTAAAATGAGCCATCATACGTTAATCTATCTTTCCTCTAACTCGAGATATTTCGTGGGGACCAATTCGCTTACGGAATTATATATATATAGATGTTGGTCAATATTTTAAAGCGCCCTCTAGAAATAAATCAAAGGTGAGGGGTGCGATTCCTGAAAAAATATGACTTTTTAATTAGGATTCGTCACTGCGGCATATTCTAAGCTTTCAAATGACCCATCAATCTTAAAAATCGGTCCAGTAGGTCGAGAGAAAAAGGGACGTAACAGACGAAACCCTAATAGAAATAAGAAGATAGATATAAATATACCCTATGTGTGTTGCCTATAGACTCCGAAACCGCTGAACAGATTGTAATGAAACTTTCAGGCATTATTAAGCATTATTCGAGGATGGTTTGTGTGAAATTTGGTGCAAATCTGTCCAAAAAGATCTGACCGAGAGGGCATAGAGTGGTGCAGTGTTAGGTTTTAGAAATTTAGTGTTTACAAAATTAACTACAGTAATTAAAAAAGTAAAAGTTTCATTCAAGCAAATGCTTATAATCATAGAAGTAACCGATTATGAGTTTTATGTTTATGTTCATGTTGTCTTTATAGCTCTGGCCAAGACGCTCAAAATTAATATGCCAACATGTATTGAAATTTGACACGGACGATTCTCTTTGTTCATAGGTACTCTCACTAACAAACGGATTTGCAAATATAGTTTTATAAGCTCTTTAGGACTCGGCCCCACTGGTCTTCGAAATTACTTTAGGGCCACCAGGGTTAAAATTTGATACACGATTCTCTTTGCTCATAGGTGCTGACAAAGAAACCGTTTTGCAAATATAGTTTTTTAAGCACTTTAGGGTTCCGCCCCACTGGACATAAAAATTACTTGAGGACCTACCCTTCCGGTGCTGAAATTTGACATGGACGATTCTCTTCGCCCATAGGTTCTCACTAGGAAACGATTTTTCAAATTTAGTATTTTAAGCTTTTTAAGCCCCACTGGACTTCAAAATTACTTTAGGACTATCGGGGTTGAATTTTGACATGGACGATTCTCTTTGCTCATAGGTGCTCACTAACAAACAGTTTTGCAAAAATAGTTTTTTAAGCTCTTTAGGGCTCCACCCCACTTGACTTTAAAATTACTTTAGGGCCACTGGGGTTTAAATTTTATGGACGATTCTCTTTGCTCACAGGTGCTCATTATGAAATGGTTTTGCCAATATTTTTTTTTAGGCAATTTAGGGCTCCGCCCACTGGACTTCAAAATTACTTGAGGGCCTCCAGGTTCGTTATTTGACATGGACGTGTCTCTTTTCTCGTACGTACTCTCCAAGAAACGGTTTTGCAAGTATAGTTTTTTAAGCTCTTTAGGACTCCACCCCACTGAATTTCGAAATTACTTTAGGGCCACCGGGGTTGAAATTTAACATGGACTATTCTCTTTGTTCATAGGTGCTCACTAACAAACAGTTTTGCAAATATAGTCTTTGAAGCACTTTATTGCTCCATCCCACTGGACTTCAAAATTACTTTTTTAGGACCTCCGGGGTTGAAATTTGACATGGACGATTCTCTTTGCTCATAGGTACTCCCTAGGAAACAGTTTTGCAAATATAGTTTTTTTAAGCTCTTTAGGCCTCCACCCCATTGGACTTCAAAATTATTTTAGGGTTACCGGGTTTTAAATTTGATGGAGAATTCTCTTTGCTCATAGGTGCTCATTATGAAATGGTTTTGCCCAATATATCACTTATATATCCATATATCAAAACACTTTTTTCAGGCAATTTAGGGCTCCATCCCACTGGACTTCAAAACTACTTGAAGGCCTCCGGGTTTGTTATTTGACATGGACGTATCTCTTTTCTCATACGTACTCACCTAGAAACGGTTTTGCAAGTATAGTTTATGAGTCTTTTTAGGGCTCCGCCCCACTGGACTTCAAAACTACTTGAGGGCCTCCGGGTTTGTTATTTGACATGGACGTATCTCTTTTCTCATACGTACTCACCTAGAAACGGTTTTGCAAGTATAGTTTATATGAGTCTTTTTAGGGCTCCGACCCACTGGACTTTAAAATTACTTTAGGGCCACCGGGTTTGGAATTTGATGAATGATTCTGTTTGTTCATAGGTGCTCACTGAAAAACGTGTTTGCAAATATAGTGTTTGAAGCTTTTATAGGGCTCCACCCCAATGGACTTCGAAATTATTTTAAGGCCACCTTATTGGGGTTGAAATTTGTCATGGACATGCCTCTTTGCTCATAGGTACTCACCAAGAAACGGTTGTGCAAATATAGCTTTTTAAGCACTTTATTAGGGCTCCTCTCCACTGGACTTGAAAATTTATTTAGATTTAGGAGTTCCGGGGTTGAAATTTGACATGGACGTTCCTCTTTGCTCAAAGGTGCTCTTGCACTTATCAATAAGGTACAAGGGCAATCTTTGACCATTCCGGGTTTAAATTTTAAAAATGCCTGTTTTTTGTAGGCCAGTTTTACGTGGTGTGCTTACAAGTTGGTATGTCTGAAAATTTTTACACTAAATCAAAAGGCAAAAACTATTGTTTATCCTTTGGCCTTACAACAAAATTATATACTTAATTTCTATTTCATTGACTTTTTTGTAATATTAAAAAAAACGAATGAAATAGCTTTTTTTCTGCACACAAATTAATTTGAGCGCAGCAACGCGCGCCGGGTAACTGCTAGTTAGATTTATAGAAACCAATAGAAAAGGCCACCAGGAAATAAATGTAAATAACCAATTAATTATATAAAGGCTTGTCTGTGTAATACAAAGATTGTGTGTTTCTGGCCAATGTGTGGTGTTAGGGAGTTCAGGTAGCATCAGCCCCATTAACTTGACTTACCAATTTTATATCTTGGCCGTTGGCATTCTAGTTATAAAATGTCAAATGGTAAATATTTAAATCAACTAAGAAACAACTCATGTAGGCCTATCTTGATCCCCTCTTAGTTTAAACTGACTAAACATCAATATTTGTGGTCACTACTAATTCTATGTACAATCCCCACCTTTTGACATGCTGGTATGTTTATTGTATTGTGATCTGTGTGAAAACTGAGGCAATGTCAAGACTGTTCCATCTAGTTACACATCTGTCTACCTACTTGGACCTTCTATTAGTCTAGTATTTCAGCGATCTCTCCTAGAACTTCTAGAGCTTCTAGAACATATTAACTTCTAAAACTTCAAGACCTTCTAAAACCTCGAGATCTTCTCATCCTAGCTTCTCCTCTTAGGATCCTTTCCTTGTTTTATCCCAACTATAGCCTTCAGGCTGTAAATTTATATTCTATTTGGTTAGGGACCAAATATTTTTAACTACATTTCCTTTAATTCGTCATTTGTAAATAGATTAATTTTACTGATATATTGTTTTACTAACTGTTATAATATTTGTGAAAATTCATGCAACGAGACTATGCACTTCATACCAGACTTACCCTCTAAGCCAGCATGCCAGTGTTTTGCAATAAAAGTTTATTCGGTAAACATATGCATAAATTGTTTCTTATTTTCGAGGATGTTACTCCACCCATTTATTGTCTCGCCTTTTAATCAAAATCCAGCCCAATCATCGGCTTATTGTATTTACATTGCAATAATGTTGTATAAAATACTTTCTTAAAAGCTAACTATTTATTATTTGAATGATAACTTAACCATACAGAGCCATGCAAATGTTAACTTTGGCACCAATACTTGTCCCAAATATGGCTGTTTCAGCCCTCCTCATGCTGCCAAGTTTGAGACAAAATTCCGCCAATAATGTGTTACTATTGATTAGATGCATAACACTAATTTATTTATGAAAGTTCGCTTACAAGTCTTTCATAGTTTAGTTACATTTCCAGTATTTTTTCTCCAATCATCATTATGGAACACATTCTAAATCAGTATAATTTGTTACATTTTCTGTGATGTAACAACAAAATTGTTAGCTTTAGTACAATCTGTGAGAAAAGAAAAGTTTTCAGATCAAAGGTTTCTGTTCATTACTGTAGTTAATTAACACTCTATTGTTTTCTTTAGCAGGCATAAAATGTGTCTTTATTATTACATTTGTAATTAAAACAAATTTCAAAGTACTCTTTAAGTAATAAAGCTAGGTTTACACGTGAAAGTTTTTCACTCTCAGAGAGTTTCGTAGGCCCAGGAGGTACTCGCAGAGTGGTTTACACAATCAGCGAATTTTCCAAGATGGTTAATACCAGACAGTTTTCTGCGAGGACTATCAACAACTGTCTGAGATTTTTATGATAGTAACTAACTACTTTCCGAGAGTACAAAACTCACACACTTAAACTGCAAGAACATTCATACAGAGAGTTGCCTATACTAATTAATTAGTTTAGTATGGCAGACTAGTGCAATGAATTCAGATTCAAGTTTGATATTTGTTGAGAACTTTGCGTTTACAGAGTAACAAAATAAAAATCAAATCCACCAATAATAAAACTCAACTGAACGCAAACATATATGTTTTTACTTCTGATATTGTTTTAAACAATAAACTGATTGGATCGATAAAGCAATATAAAACCTGCATACCCATTTAACAACCAGCCATTTAAATCAATATTCTATTATGTTACTGGCTCATTAACGTAACTATTAAAAAAGATTATAGCTATGCTTAACCTTGAAAATCAGGTTAATTTGTTTAAACTTCCTTGCCTTACTGTCTGGTTCGATTCTTGATTGAGATCTACTAAGATCGACTAGATTAAGTTTGTTAAAAGTAGTGAAGAAAGCACAACTTTACCTCAGTTTTGGCATGATTTTATAGGGGGATTTCCTATTGGGTATTTTTTTGGACACAGATTTGAAATTTTGATACCGAGATTTGATATGTGCTAATGTTTATGTATAGTTATATTATATTTTTATATATTTGTGTATAGGTTTTTGATATTTAACATGGGGTTACTTTTTAGGTATTTTTTTGGACAGGAAAAAATTCTTTTGATTCTAAGGCTTTTTCTTGTAAACTAAGCATTCTAGAGGAAAATGTCAAGAATAAAAATATTAAATTTGACTCTTTATCTACAACTTTCCCACTGACAAAACTTGCCTGACCAATAAATAAAAAATTTCCTCACAGACTAACTTTTTTATGTCAAAAATCAATTTTTATATTTTTATTTATTATTTATGCTATGTTAATATTAAAATTAAAGTAAATATTTTATGCCATAATGGCCATCATATAGTCCACTATAATACCTGAAAATATTATAAATTTACCTCTACTCTAACTATATTTATTTATGGTGTTAATGAAATGTGGCACTAAATCTTGCGCTGGCCCCCTGCGCACTGTCCCATGCGCCTCTTCCAGTTGACTGTTGTATGCCTATGTATAGTAATATACTTAGTGATATGGTTATTAAAGTTATTATTTTGTTCAACTGTCTATTGATTAAGTAGTATAATAGTGTTATAAGTATGCTTAAAATTTTGTTTAATTGTTTATTGCCTAAGAAGTATATTATTGGGTATGGCTATGGTATTATTATATTGAGTATGGCTATTCTTTGATATGTTTAAAGTTATGTTTAATTGTCTATATTGGTGTTGTTCTATGTATTGCTTATGTAATAGATAGTTATAAAAATCTTGTTTGATGATTTATTTTGATTTTCCTTTACTGTGGATATTGTTTGAAGCATTTCCTATAAATTGTAATGTTTTGTTTGTATATGTCAAGTGATAGAGATGTAGGGGTTTGCCTGGGATTTAATAATTGTGTTGTGGTTGTTCTATTTAATGTTTATAATAATACTTTGAGTTAGCTTACTACCTTTGATAAATGATTAAATATTGAGTTATTGGTGTAGTTAATATAACTTTTCAGTTTCTTTATATTTGAGTATGTTGTTTTACTTGTTAAGGAATATTTGAGTTATTGTTACCCTTCTCATGTTTTATAAATGTTTAATATAAGTGACTGTGTGTTATTAGTGTTAAATATTTGTTTATAATAGTTATTTTACCTAACTAATGTATTATTAATAGGTGTTATATGTTAAATGTATGATTACAAGAGTTACTATTTAGTTAATTTGTATTATTTTACTGTTATTTATACCATATACTGCTTATAAGTAAAATACAAGGGTGATAATGACTAATTTACATATGCTATTAGGGTTAAATGTATGAAATTAAATGTATGCTTGAAATGGCATTTCACTAGTTGTATTTAAATTGTTTTTCTGATTGTTAGTTAAACTTATTATGTGGCATAGTTATTGTAGTTGTTGCTCTAGGTTTATAATTAACTATTTAGGGTTTTATTTTAACTTTAACTTGCAAAATGCTTATTATAGGTTTCTATGTTTTTTAAATGTGTACTTGTTGTGTTATTAGTTTTAAATATTTGGTTATGTGGGTGTAATAAGTACTGCTTATTGGCTATGTAATTTCACTGGTTATTTGTATATTATATATGTTTAATTGCCTTATTAGGTTTGTTGTGAGAGTTATTTATTATACTTGTTGTACTTGTCCCATGTTTTTGTTGTAAATAGTTATGAACTTATGTTTATTAGGCATGAGTTTTAGTGATATTTTACTTGTTAGAGGTTTATAATTATATATTTTAAATATTTAAAAAGTTTAGTATTAAATTTTAGTTGATATTTACAATACAGTTAGAAAATTTATTGTTTATGGCAAAATTGTTTGAGCAGTAAAGCATATTCTGGACAATTGAGAGAATTACTAATCTTTAACTAAGTTGTTCTTCTATGGCATGTGTTAGTATTTGTGTAAAAGATAGTTGATTATGTTATTTGGGAATTATATTTGTTTTATTTCCCTTTGTACTGAGTTTGTTAGTGTATAATGATGGTTTATTGTAGATTATCATGACTATATGTGTGCTTGTTGTTACTTTATTATATTGCTTATAGTGGTGTTTAGTTAAACAAATTAACTAGGTGTTAATTATGCACATGGTCTTTGTATTTTTATTGTGTATGTTGTTGGTAATAAATATGTAGTTGGTTGACTTGTCTTATATATTGGCTTGTAATAAAAGATCTGTTATTTACTGGAAATGTTTATATTGTCCTATATGTTAAATATTTAACTTGTGTTATTATTGTTAAATATTTGGTTGTTATTGTATTAATTATACTGGTTATTGACTATGATTTTTATCCAATTGAGGTGAATATTTACACATCTTATGTTTTGATATTTTTTGTCTTAGTTTGTTAAGTTAAATATTAAGTTATTCTATTTGTTTGGTTTATATTAAAATAAATGGTGATTTACTAATTATGCTTGTTACATTATAGAGTATTGGGAGGTATGTGCTAAATATTATACTGGCTGAGTTATTGACTGTTATTAATGTTATTGGTTATTGCTTTGACTGTGTGTTGTTTGTAGTGCTAATTAACTGTAAAATTTAACTACTTGTGTAAAATGTGCCATGACTTGCTATTTTTACTTGATAAGATAGTTGATGTTAATACTAATTTACAGTTATACATACTATTTATAAGAGTAGGCCTATATTTTAATGTTATTGAATATAGGATATTAATTTTTGCTTATTGTAGATTAAGAAGTTTGCAATTTGAACTAGTTGAGTTATTAAGTTACTGATAATTGTATTTGCCCTACATTTGACTACATTTTAGTTATATTGTATCTGTTATAGATTAATATGCCAGTTTAAAATATATGTATTAAGCCTGTGTTTTGCTAAATATCTAGTCATGCCACTGAAATTGGCTATGCAATTTTACTAAATGTGCTAAATTTTTACATATTAGTGTGCTATGTATTGCTTAACATAAATTAATTTTAAATATAAACTAGTCATTTGACTTTTTGTTGTTAATAGCAATTGTGTTTTGATTTTAGTTTGGGAGTTTTGAATTTTGAAAAAAGTGATAAAAACTTATTAATTATTTACTGCTAATTTGATATGAAACTTATTAGTATATCTAATATGTAAAAAATAAGCATGTCGAAGTAAATATTTGACTACATTTGACAATTTTGCTTACCTTATAGCTTATTATTGAAATTTATAGGTTTAAATGTTAAATTAAACATTATTATTAAGTAAATTTTGTATAATTCATGTTTTATAGTGATTTATTAAATATTTATGGCATGTAAACATGGCACTTAATGAATAAACTCTTTAAATTTATGTGTTACTTAAGTCAATTTTAGTGTTGGTGGGTATGGTATAAAATGTGTAATGAATTGTGGATTTTATAACTGTATGTGTTTATTTATTTATTACCATTAGAGTTTGTTAAGGTCAAATGTTAATGTTCCTATAAGATGTTAAGTAAATAGTTAAGGATGTTGACTATAGTAATGGTCAACGAGTTTGTCTTGTCAAATTATATTTGACTAATTTTAACATTAAAATAATGTAGGCCCTAATGTGATTTTAGTGGTTAGTAATTTAATTTCTGATTGTCACCTACTAACTTGTGTCAATATTGCACTTTAATGTGTTTTGATATAATAATATTATATTTTACTGTTTTATGTTGAATATTAGTTTACTGATGTAAAAGTGTTGTGTTTGAGTCATAGTGTCTGCTATAGTTTACATTATTACATAATTTATCAGTTAAATTGAGATATTTTGTAAAAAGACTCTGTAACTAAATGAGTTAATTATGTCAATATACATAGCTAACATATGGTTAGGTAAGGTTAGGCTAGGTTAGACTAGGTTAGGTTATTTTAGGTTAAAATAGAAGTTTGGTTAAAGCAAGGCATGTCTTCTGTTGATTGTAAGTGATTTTTGATGTGACTAAGTGTGAAATATCAATTTTATGATTGTATATGTTAATTAATTGATATTATGGTTTGCATATGTTTTTATTAATTTTCAATGTTCTAGTAGGTTGTAAAGTAAATTTATGTGGTTTAAGGTGAGACTAGAGATCGCCTCCTGATCGAAATTCGATCAAAACTTCAGTTGATCTGGCCCCAAGGAGCTTAAAAACATTTTAGAACTAAAACATCTGTTCTTCCTAATTTTCTAGCAGTTGCTTTTACAACAGCTGTCTAATGATTCATTCAATTCTTCTTTCTCCATAAGATTAACATTGGAACTTTGAAAGCCTGTGGGGCGTAGCCCTGGAGTCCGATGTGAATTAGAATGCGATTCTGCTAATCTACAGGACTATACCTTTCTAACGGTATGCTCGTATTTATCCTACGATGCACACGAGCTGAGAAAAAAGGAGGAAATAAAACATGCTTGCTTATTAATATATAGATTGTTGACTAGAAACTACGATTTTGTCTTATAACTACTTTTGGTAACTTATAGTAATAAAATTGTTATTTATGTATAATTATTGTTTAGTATTACAAATTCTGACTGTCGTCAACTAATTTATATGAGTTAATGTTGGATTTAAAATTTATAATGTGGTAATATTATATTTCATTGTATTTATATTGCATACTTGATTAGTGATATTTTATTAAAAATGGTGAGGAGGCGAATGCAAGGCCCAGCTTCTCTTAAACAGAGGAGGCTTTGCAGAGTGTGAGGGGAAAGTTGTGTTTGTGAGGTTAAAAATGAGGTAAGTATTAGGTTTATAGGGTTAAAAAATAAGCATGGTTATGTTAAACATGTAACCATGCTTCTGCTATAGCAGAAGTGGTGTTAAAGATTAGTAATTCTCTCAATTGTCCAGAATATGCTTTACTGCTCAAACAATTTTGCCATAAACAATAAATTTTCTAACTGTATTGTAAATATCAACTAAAATTTAATACTAAACTTTTTAAATATTTAAAATATATAATTATAAACCTCTAACAAGTAAAATATCACTAAAACTCATGCCTAATAAACATAAATTCATAACTATTTACAACAAAAACATGGGACAAGTACAACAAGTATAATAAATAACTCTCACAACAAACCTAATAAGGCAATTAAACATATATAATATACAAATAACCAGTGAAATTACATAGCCAATAAGCAGTACTTATTACACCCACATAACCAAATATTTAAAACTAATAACACAACAAGTACACATTTAAAAAACATAGAAACCTATAATAAGCATTTTGCAAGTTAAAGTTAAAATAAAACCCTAAATAGTTAATTATAAACCTAGAGCAACAACTACAATAACTATGCCACATAATAAGTTTAACTAACAATCAGAAAAACAATTTAAATACAACTAGTGAAATGCCATTTCAAGCATACATTTAATTTCATACATTTAACCCTAATAGCATATGTAAATTAGTCATTATCACCCTTGTATTTTACTTATAAGCAGTATATGGTATAAATAACAGTAAAATAATACAAATTAACTAAATAGTAACTCTTGTAATCATACATTTAACATATAACACCTATTAATAATACATTAGTTAGGTAAAATAACTATTATAAACAAATATTTAACACTAATAACACACAGTCACTTATATTAAACATTTATAAAACATGAGAAGGGTAACAATAACTCAAATATTCCTTAACAAGTAAAACAACATACTCAAATATAAAGAAACTGAAAAGTTATATTAACTACACCAATAACTCAATATTTAATCATTTATCAAAGGTAGTAAGCTAACTCAAAGTATTATTATAAACATTAAATAGAACAACCACAACACAATTATTAAATCCCAGGCAAACCCCTACATCTCTATCACTTGACATATACAAACAAAACATTACAATTTATAGGAAATGCTTCAAACAATATCCACAGTAAAGGAAAATCAAAATAAATCATCAAACAAGATTTTTATAACTATCTATTACATAAGCAATACATAGAACAACACCAATATAGACAATTAAACATAACTTTAAACATATCAAAGAATAGCCATACTCAATATAATAATACCATAGCCATACCCAATAATATACTTCTTAGGCAATAAACAATTAAACAAAATTTTAAGCATACTTATAACACTATTATACTACTTAATCAATAGACAGTTGAACAAAATAATAACTTTAATAACCATATCACTAAGTATATTACTATACATAGGCATACAACAGTCAACTGGAAGAGGCGCATGGGACAGTGCGCAGGGGGCCAGCGCAAGATTTAGTGCCACATTTCATTAACACCATAAATAAATATAGTTAGAGTAGAGGTAAATTTATAATATTTTCAGGTATTATAGTGGACTATATGATGGCCATTATGGCATAAAATATTTACTTTAATTTTAATATTAACATAGCATAAATAATAAATAAAAATATAAAAATTGATTTTTGACATAAAAAAGTTAGTCTGTGAGGAAATTTTTTATTTATTGGTCAGGCAAGTTTTGTCAGTGGGAAAGTTGTAGATAAAGAGTCAAATTTAATATTTTTATTCTTGACATTTTCCTCTAGAATGCTTAGTTTACAAGAAAAAGCCTTAGAATCAAAAGAATTTTTTCCTGTCCAAAAAAATACCTAAAAAGTAACCCCATGTTAAATATCAAAAACCTATACACAAATATATAAAAATATAATATAACTATACATAAACATTAGCACATATCAAATCTCGGTATCAAAATTTCAAATCTGTGTCCAAAAAAATACCCAATAGGAAATCCCCCTATAAAATCATGCCAAAACTGAGGTAAAGTTGTGCTTTCTTCACTACTGTTAAATATGTTAAAAGTTAGGGTTTTTGTTTATTTGATAGCCCAAAGATAAGTAATGAACATTTAGCGTAGCAACCGGGCAATTTGCGGTCTGTGTTAAGCGTAATGATGGCAGCTGTGATGCAGTGAGATAATAATATCAACAGCAATTCAAGCGGTGAACAAATTGTTTGGTGTGGTACATTAAATTGTCACTAAAGTAAGCTCCAAGGCTACTTTTGGCTATATATATTTTCAGTTTTAAGAATACACCCTATTTTCCAGAACAACAAGATATTAATGTAAGCTTATGTTGATATGACAATTTAATAAAAAGTATTTTTAGTAGAGCACAGCCGCAACCTACAACAATCTACCAAATTGCCAAATGTACAGTAATCAAAAGAATTGATTTAAAGTATCACACGATCAAACCAATTAATAAAATCTATCTTCTTATTTCTATAAGGGTTTCGTCTGTTACATCCCTTTTTCTCTCGACCTACTGAACCGATTTTTAAGATTGAGGTGTCATTTTAAAGCTTAGGATATACCGCAGTGACGAATCGTAATTAAAAAGGTCATATCCTTTCGGGCTTCGTTCCCCTCGCCTTTGATTTATTTCTAGAGGGCGCTTTAAAATGTTGACCAACTTTTTATGCAAGTTCTTTTTTAACTGTAATTTAACAGATGATTATCTTCAGACGAATTTGAAAAGCCAGATAGTAAACAAAAATATATCTCTGTCACTTCATAATCAAAATTCACGTACTGTAGGTGAGTTTCACTCATACATAATCATAAAATGCGCAATTTGCGCACGGGCCACCTCGTTATATTTAAAACATTAACAAATCCAAAAATATTACATTATAAAAATTGTGCGTTATTGGTCAAAGCAAATTGTTCTCAATAATAAAACATTAGAAAACGATGTGGATATGACATAAATCTAAGAATTTCTTTACTCCGTATTAGGGATGTCCCAAAAAAATCTAATGAAAATTTATAGTCTCATTTCTCAATGTAATATATTTTAATTAACCTTTTTCAAAACCTAATCAGAAAGGGTGATTGTATTAAAGAACATTGCTGTGAAAATGTCAAGGTTTGTTAATGAGGTCAACTGCGATTTTTTTAGGGATATACTTCGTATCAGTAAATTAGGTAAAGTTTAGATTCTATTAAGTTCATTTGATTACTTAATACATTCGCAGATCTTCAATAACATCCTTTATAAAAAAATCTTACGTGTAACATGGATTTTCTTTTTACTGAAAACAAACAACAAGATAAACCATAACAAAAACATCTTACAACAACTGACAGTTATTTAACTAAATAATTAGCTGTTAATAATCCATATACATGGCATTTCCACCTATTTTACTACGTAGATTATCACTTGAATTTCACGAACTCTTTGAGAACGTCGAGACACCATTCCCTTTGTCCTTGATTTGTATTATCAGGTTTTTGGTAGGTGAAACACACCCTGTCACTTGGCCCCTGTCACTTTCTGTCACTTGGCGTTGGCTAGACTTTTGCATCGAGGAAGGTGTTGTCTCTAGACTTTAACAATTTACACCTGGGCTTGGGGGTAAGGATGGTAACTTCCGAGCATGATCTAAGTAATTTTCTTCTGAGGAGCAATAATGTGTTGCTAAAGACTGGCAATTCCTAATTTCCTGGTTCCTAAAATTTACATCAGAAGAAGGTTTCGGGTTTACGTCTGATGTGTTTGGTAGCATCCCAGGATTAGTGGGCGTGCTTGAGGCTTTCATCACCTTAGTTGGAGATGGGGATTCGTCAAATTTTATTTTGGTGTTGTTTTAGGGGTTGGGAGCAATTATAGTATTTGATATTAGAATAGACTGGACTACATGAATGTAGCGACCTTAGTTGGTTCTGATGTCTCCTTACTTTTCTTCTTTCGGTGTCTATAGTGTACATCATCCTTCCCAAAGAACCTAACGCCCTTAACCCGATGTTTCGTCCAACTGAAAAATTTCGCCAAAATTCTGTGTTTTTTCAACATTATTATCAACTATGGAAGGACTAGAGTAACATTTTCAACCATAGAGACATGTATTTAAATTTTGTATCCAGAACTATTTCCAAAGTTTGAAGAAAATTTTTCGAGTCATTTTTGAGATCCGTGTGCAAACATACATACAAATATACCTTACTCGTATTATAGTATAGGATAGTATGTTAATACCAATCTTTCATCAATACTTTAAATGAAAACAGCTGTTTAAAGAACTAATATTTTAAATGTAATCATATGTTACAATACAAAAATGTTGCTTCCATGGTAACTGTTGAAGATGTGTAGGGCGGAGCCCTGTGGACTTTCCTTAATTTTTTCTTTCATAAGACCTTCTCCTGACAATGAAAACATCACAAAAAATAATTAGTGAAATCGGTTCAGCCGTTCACGAGTAAATAAGGCGAGTATATACGAGTATATATTTATTTATTTATTTGTATGGTTTTTTTAAAAAGATATGCGAGAAACTTGTCTTGTATTTTGTAAACCTCACCGATCATAAGAGCTTATATGAGGATATCAACGATATTTTTACTATTACCATTGACTTTGTACACTATATTTTACCTTTAATATAAGTTTCATATTAAAGGAAAAACATTTTTGCCAATACATATGTACACACGCAAATCTAAAAATGCATGTTAGTTCAAAACTTCTATAATTTAAATTACAATGAATTCCAGCTATAAATATTAAGGATCTAGTTAATCAGAATTCCCCCCCAAAAATTACAGTTTGCTGCCAAAATTATCGCATCATTTGGAATATTTACCGAATTAGTCAGTTGAATGACCAGCTTAACTATTAATATTTAACTTAAACAACTAAATTGATTCTCTGACAGTGGAGGTTTGTTCACATTAGAATTAATTAACACTGTTTTTGCTCGGGGGACTTGGAGGCTGTGGTCATAAGTTCCGCTCAACCACAACCGACAACCAACAACAAGCAACACGGCCGACAACAAGGCCAACGTACTCAGCCAGCGGAGAATTAACTCAGAGGAATTGTTGTTTGTCTCTCTAACTTACGAAAATATTTCCTTCCAAGAGATTTGGCACTGATATTGTGCTTTATACTGCAATCCATGCTATGACTTTGTAATAAGTCATTTGCTCTATAATTGAGATTGAAACTTTTGAATACCATGTTATGTTACAAATCGGCTTAGGCCTATATTTGTCTATAGCCTAGATGATGGTTATGTAGATAAAGCATTAATAAGAAGTTTTTATGCAAAAAAATATTTTTCTGTATATTAAAGTTGGATTTAGGGACCTCATACCTAATATATCATATAAATGATAGATAGTGTAGATGTGAAACAACGGAATGCGATGTGTGTTGAGCGTAATGTGTGTTGAACGGTGGCAGGATAATGATGTCCACGACAGCTCGTGCTGAATACAACCCGGTTAAATAACATATTTTTAAATACAAGTAACTAACCTCTCAATGATGTTGATGCTTACTAACATCAACAGCCTCTTTAATTAGTAACTAAACCATATCATACCATGTTTACCACGGTAGTTCCATTTATACGTATATCAAAATAAATAAAACAATTAATGTAAAAATATACTACTATGATGCAATTGTTGTGTACTTTCTTGACAGGATAATTAATTTAAATTGTTATACATTGTAGAGGAATGTGCTCTGGATTTAGATATCTTACTTTATAAAATATGTAAGATTTAAATAGTTTCTTATAAAACAGAAAAAACTGAAATAGCCTCACATAGCTTAGAAATTTAATTTAAGTTGCAGTGTAAGTCTAGGGGGAACGACCCAGGAAAGCATAGCAGGTGGCCTCAACTTCGCGTCTAATATTTTAGTTTAATAACAAGATTAATTTGCTGTCAGCAGATATTTGATGACATAAGAAGTAATTAACATCGAACTCCCTGGTACTCCCTGCTCAGGGAACCAGGAAGTTGAGGTCAGGTGTTGTGTATCTGTAGAAAACGACATACAGGTGGGTGAAAAGTGAGGTATACATAAACAAAATATTTTATAGAAAACGTAAGTTTACTTGTACAAAAACTTAAATATAAAAATTTAAATTAAAAGTGTTAAGAAATAGAAATGAACTCTTTAAAGTGTTACTTACGTTGACGGTAACAAGTTTAACCGATAAAGATAATCAACCGGTGGCTAGCTTGTATATTAATCAACTAAAACTGTATAACTACTTTTACACCCCCTGTATAAACAATAACACAACAGATAATCAGCACTACTGTTGCTATAATCACGATGCGCTGTTGTACTTAGCTAAAACTCTGGGCGTCATGCAGAAAAAATCATACTCCACCTCATCCTACGGTTTTTAACAATTCCGTATTCTTAGTATTTTCAAGGTGTTTTGTATGTTATATTGTGATCTATGCATTCCATGAACCAACTAGAAATGAGTAATCAATATTGAAACTTAAACCGCACCGAACATGCCTATGTTTTACAACTATTTTATGTAATAGATTGTTAAATGAAATATATAATCTCTTGAAAAGAGTACATGTTGGTTTTAATTTGAATTATAAGGTCTTTTGAAAGAATAGTATTTTGCTTGTTTAAGAGCACAAAGAAATATTTATAACAGCAGTGTGCGTAGCCTATAGCAACCGTGCAATGTATTTTGTGTACTGAGCGTTAAGGCGGCGGTTGTAGCGAGATAATTATGTCCACAACAACTCGTGTCAAACCAAAGTTTACAATACATGACTAAATGAGTTAAAAAACTATGTTTAGATATATTCAATATCAGATTTCAAGTCCTTATTATTATTATTATTTTTTTTTCGATAAATTAAACAAATAAGGACTGTTTCTACATAGTTAGCACTCACAAAGACGACCTTGAAATTCATATTAAGCAGGCAATCGTTTTTTTAACAAAAAGTTACCAATGCCTTTTTGCTCGTGACGTTTTCTCAGTTTAGCAACAATTAAGCAACAACGAATTCCACTATAATTAAAAAGTAAAAATTACAAGGTTCCTTAAAAAAAAGGAAATTCTAGCAATGCTTCAAACGTTCCAGATTATACGAATGGCTATAAAGCCAAAACGTTTCGACAAGTTTTTACAAACGCAAAACCAAATCTGGAAAAAGTCTCAAACGTATACATATAATATAAAAAACATCATGATAAGGTTTAGGAGCGTAATATTAAAAGACACCTAAATATTATGTTCGGGGTTGAAGAGGCCTCTTTCGAGACTGGTAAACAAATAAACAAGAACATTGTTTCTCTTACAGCGAATATTCGTTTGCTTAAGAATTAATTAGCACTTTAGTCTCCGGTCGGTGCTCGGGGAACCTGGAGGTTGTGGTCGGGAGTTTCGCTCTGGCAACACCCGACAACTGACAACCGACAACCACAACCACAACCGACAACCACAACCACAACCGACAACCACGACCGATAACCGACAGCACGGCCTACAAATGCCAACGTCCTAAGTTTTCTTTCCAATAACTTAATTGGAACAACTGTAATCTATCTATGCTTTTAAATGTATTTTGAGATAACAACTTTTTGAAACCCTTTAGAGTTTTTTTTTTTTTTTTTTTTTACTTTTTTTTACATCTGATGCACATTATCGTATTATATGTACAACATATGATATCACAGTCATTAATTTTTCAGGATAAAACCCAGAAACTTTGATTTTGATCATTATTTTTTTATAAAGCCTATATATATATATATATATATATATATATATATATATATATATATATATTTATTTATATATATATATATATATATATTTATATATATATATATATATATATGTGTGTGTGTGTGTGTGTGTGCCTATATATATATGTTTAGATTTGGTAAATGTTTATAATTATTGTTTTGACTCTATGCAGCCTCATTATACAGTCTAGTCACTCTATTGCATCTTCACTTTTACATTTCTTTTTTTTTACTACAGGCAATCTATAAAAACTGATGGTTTTAGGTAAGTTAATGAGATTTACAATTTTCAAATTGATGATTATACAGATTTATTCACAACGGCCTATATTTTCTTAGAAAATTAAATAGTCTACTAGTTAATTGTGTTAAGCAATATTAATAAGACTAATATTATTTTAAATGTACTAAATTAAAATAACTTTTATTTTTAATAGTTTATGAAACGATTTTATTATAAAGGACCTTTATCCATGAGTGAGAAGTAAGTTCGAAAACGAGCGAAGCGAGTGTTGTAAACATCTCATGAGTGGCTTAGAGACGGAATAAAGTCGTTGTACACACTACTTTATGTGCAACGAACTAAAATTTGGTAGATTACTATAATAAACTCATCAAAAATGTAGCCACACAATGTCAATCACTTGACCAAATCGTTATTCTCATGCACTCACATATGATCACACTCTTTTGAGGTTAGACGCATAAAACAACTGAAACAAGAATCGTAATGGAACAATCAGCTGATGGGAGAATTGCGTAATCTATTCAATACTCTAAAACGAGTAAGGTATATTTGTATGTATGTACTATGCACACTGATCTCGAGAAAAGGCTATAACGATTTTCTCCAAACTATGCAAACAACTTAGTTCTGAGATAAAAATATTAGCCTCTCAGTAAAAATAAGCCATTCAGGCCTCTTTGCTAGAAAAAAATCTTGTTTCATTCCAATATTTAATTTAATGTTGAAACCCTTCATTTTAATAATGGTCTTACGGAGTCAAAAATCTAAACAAATAAATAATGTAAACAACAGCCTCAACTGTCAAAGTACATAGACCACGTAATTTAGAACAAATAGGAAATTTGAAGATTTTCTTTGGAAAAAAGTAACAATGATAAAATTTGATGTTAACCACAGAAGTATAATCAAAACATTACAGATTCAACATGTGTTACAACATAGTATATTTCGTTACTAGTCCGGAAAGTGGTCGTTATCGGTGCAAGATCGAGTTTTAAGTACTCGGCTTCGCCTCGTACTTGAATTCGATCGAGCACCGATATACCACTTTCGGGCAAGTTACGAACAGTACTTTTCATCATACCACCTTAAATAAATTTACAGTTTGGATAAAAATTTATAAATTTTAACCTATATACCTCCTCTTACGTTATTATTTGTTTATCTTGTATTTAAACTATTTGTTTCGCGGTCTAGTCCCAAAAACTTTGTTTACCAACACGTATAACCAACCCACCGGGAATTAACTAGTTTCGATCACAGCTGACCGTTCCGAAAACAACGTTTATCGCAATGGTATGATGAAATAGTATATTTCGTCACTAGTCCGGAAAGTGGTCGTTATCGGTGCAAGATCGATTTTCAAGTACGAGGCGAAGCCAAGTACTTGAATTCGATCGAGCACCGATATACCACTTTCGGACGAGTTACGAACAGTACTTTTCATCATACCACCTTTAATAAATAAATATACAGTTTGGATAAAAATTAATAAATTTTAACCTATATACCCCCTCTTACGTTGTTATTCGTTTATCTTGTATTTGAACTATTTACAACTAAACAATCAGCTGTTTGACATTTATATATTGGAGTCAACGAGGTTTAAGTTACTGTAAGCAGAATATCAGCGCAAGTGGTGTCAAACATTGGAAGTTTTTTTCCGGCCTAGTCCCGAAAACCACTGTTTCGAGGTCTAGTCCCGAAAACTTTGTTTACCCAACACGTTTATCCAACCCACCGGGAATCAACTAGTTTCGATCACAGCTGACTGTTCCGAAAACAACGTTTATCGCAATGGTATGATGAAAAACATATTCCAGAGTGCAAAATCCATGTTCCTATATTAAAACAGTCTGAAAAGCGAGTGAGCGAAGCGAACGAGCTCGTTTTAAATAGAAACAAGCCTTTTTGCACTTGGCATTTTAGCCCACTGATATTATACTCCAAAGAATTGTATAAGTTAACCTAGCTAATGCTCGGCCCCCGCGGATACTATGATAAATAGGCAAATATGATTCTTTACCTTTTTTCTCAGCTTGTGTGAGTCATAGAAGAAATCGGCGGTATCGTTAGAAAGGTGTCCTACAGATGAGCAGAATCCCATTATAATTCACTAGGGCTCCTAGGACTACGGATTTAGGCTTTCGATAATTTTATGTTAATCTTATAGAAGAAGTGTAATTCATTGAATCATTATGCTTTGACGGCTGTTGTATTAGTTAACAAATGAACAGAGCAAGAACGAGCGTTTCAGCTGTAAAATAATTTTTAATTAATAGGGTCCAGATAAAGTGAAATTTCGAACGGTGATGAGTGATCTCTAGTCTATATATTAATAGGCAAGCATGTTTCATTTCCTCCGTTTTTCTCAGATCGTGTGCATCGTAGGAGAAATCCGTGCATACCGTTAGGAAGGTATTGTGCTGTAGATGAGCAGAATCACAATCTAATTCACATCGGCCTACACGGCTACGGCCTGTAGGCTTTCAAGGTTTACATGTTAATCTTATGGGAGAAGGATAGTTCGTTCGGTTGAATCATTAGACAGCTGCTGCAATAACAAATGCTAACAAATAACAAATCAGGAAAAACAGCAGTTATATGGTTTTAACTAATTGGGTCCAGACGGTCCAGATAAACTAAAAAAGTTGGTTGAATTTCAACCAGAAGGCGATCTCTAGTTTCTATTAAAACGCTACTTTATCAAATTCTGATCTCTCATTGGTCTAGAACCTGTATTTTAATGTAACAATGTACGTTAACGAAACAACGCAAGGCGTTAAATATAAGCAAGGCGTTTAAATTTAGTTTAATAATGTATCTCTTTATAATATCATTGTTGGTTATTGCAACGGTCGTGGATGAAATTGATTATATAATGAATTAATCGTACCTTATATATTTTACTCCAAAACAATCATCATGTAGCTTTTATGAACCTATTACTGTTAAACCCTGTTAAACCCTAAAAGATAATTAGGTTATGTAGTTTAAAAATTCAACTAGTTTAAAATTAATATTATATTTTTAATTATTGCGGGGTCGAATTGAATTACTACATTCATTTGAAATTTTTAGCTTTTTACTTATAATTCGATGAAATATTATATATATAATACATAAAAAAGTCCAATTAAAATGTCATGAATTACAGTAATACATCTGGACGCCTTCTCCCCCCCCTCCCACCTTTTTGGTACAATATCAACACGAACACAGCCCGCATGGTCTGTTAACTGTTTTCAAACACTGGTTTGTATAAAAGTGTAGTTAAGATTAGAAACATTTCGAGTGGTCGCAAGCTGAAGAGGGGATTGCGGCCTCAGATTATTTTAAGTTAATGCGTAGGAGCCAGGAAACCGCAATTGCGTAAAATCATAAACTTTTTTCTTATTACCTGAAGTTTGAAATAAATAAATGGGAAAGTAATTTGTTACATCCTCCACTCACTCCTATGAAACAATAAAAAACAATTGTTTTAAGAGACAGCAAATTATTGGGTCGAATAAAAGTACTATAAAATATTTCAGTAGGATTCATTTCTTCGATGTTTCCTTCAGTTGAAGTAAAATGATGGTGATCCGAAAGCATTATTTATATTACATGTTACTTATTTGTTTTCTTCTTACAACCCTCTTAATTTTAATTTTCAATATTGTTTCATGACTAAATACATTTAAATCCCTTCCTTAATACTTCTTATGTATTCCTTACAATATCCACAACACGTGGATATACCGATTCGGATTGGTGCACATCCCGTATTAACGTTTCAATGCATAACATTTTTAGCGAATTTCCCTATAGGGAATACGCTATATAGTAGTTCACAGATGACTGCCTTACTAATGGGATTAAGATCATTTTCGTTTAACTGCTTATAATCCTACATAATGCATTAATTAATATGAAGCTACACAATTCAATGGAATTTCTCCATCCCACACTCTACTTTTTTGCTTGTGAGTGTTCTTTTTAGCTTCCGATTTAATTTGGAACGTTTATGCTCATGGCTCGTTGTTTTTCTCGCTTCAACTATTTATTTCTCTTTCAAGATAGTATCCCAGAGAATTTATTTATAGAGTAAGGGTAAAACTAAGTTTATACTTTATTAGTAATTTGGCTTCATAATACTAAACAAGTTGTGGGAAATCAATATCTATGTAATAATGTAAATACTACACAATGAACTTTGTATGAAAACTTTACTTTTTGTTAACGTTAGAAAAGCGTTAACACCTTTCCAATTATTATGCTCATGGTTTATTACTTTTACATGATTATTCATGTGGGTCTTTTAAGGGAAATATATTTTTTACTTAATATTTTCTCAATATAAGAGTTTTAGTGGCAATCGGAAAGATTAAAAAATTAGCTAATAAGCTTTGATCTTAATCTGGGAATTGGAAGAAGGATTGAATTCGCTAACGAATTCATTTGTATACATATTTTATTACTGAATAATAATAATGAAAACTCAAGACCGCGTAATGGCATAAATTAGACTAAGTTTAATTGGATTTCAACTCAATACTATGAACTATTTTAACACTATAGAAATATATTTAAATGAAAATGTATATAATTAAACAATTTTATTGATATGTTTCTATATTTTTATTATTAAAACTCTATTACCATGATATATTAAACCATTGATGTGTAAAAAAAATGTATGAACCGTAAGTTGAGATGAAATTATGCAAATATAAGATCTCTTCTTTATATAACAACAAAAACTATGTTTTCCAATCAGATGTTATATGTGAATTTAAATAGTTCTTATTTATTTGCATTCTATACTACCTCTACTTGTTGACTCTTTAAATATTAAATGTTTTTTTTTCTCTTTTTTAACAAGAACTACTTTACAAAAAACAGTGGGAATTAGGTGTCATATTTTAGAGTAGGAAATGTATCACCTGGAGTAGTAAACAAATCGACGAAATAAACTTTTGGATTGGTCCAAATAATGTTAAATTTCCTTTTTAATGAGTTATAAATAAGATATTTTATCAAATTTCTTTTACTTTTATGCTTATCATCTAGGGCAGTGTTTCTCAAATGCTAGGTCACGAGAGCGTTTTAGATGGTACGTAAGAGACAAAGAAAGAAACGAAAATGAAATAAAGGTACACGAAAAAAATCAAAAGCGTTTCTGACATAAAGTTTTATGGTCTGTTCAGTTCTGGGTTACAACACATTTCCACTTAGTTTGAGACTACAGTAGGAGAGATGGTACGTTTACCCAGCTATAGATATTTCGTACACTTATCAAATAAAATTATTTTGATACACCCGATTTATATTATTGAATAATGATTTTTTAAACATTACTCATCTAAACTTGAGTTATTTTAAGTTCAAGATTTACTTAGAACTTTCATTACGAGACTCGCTCCACAGAAATGAGACGAATTTTATTCTGTCATATCATGCTCTTCTATGGCCATATACACTGAGAATTTTAAGTTTAACACTTGTTACATACTGCAACACATGCTGTGTGCTCGGCTGTATACATTGGTGCTCGGCCGGTAAAGTAATGTGAGTGATCTGTCAAAACAGTTTGTGTCGTGACGGCTACTATTGTAACTGTACATAATTAATCCTGATTATTAATGAGTCCTAACATGAGTCTTTATTATTAGAGACAAAACGACAATCTTCTATTAACCACCTTTTTGCTGTAATTACTTAGAATTATTTTGTATTTTTATTGTTTTAGTTACTTTAGTAGAAATACAAAATAGATTTTTTTAAAGTGTGTAGTTCATTTTCATTATTTCGTTGTCTTCAACATTGTTTATAAAACCTCCATCCAGAAATGTTTATTTTCAAATAGGAAAATTTAGTTTATTTATGTTATTGTATTTTTTATCATCACGATTTGGGGGGGGGGGGGGTGTCATGAGTTTGGGTGGTACCAACAAAAAATATTAAAAATAATTAGGTGTTACGCAAATACAAAAAGTTTAAGAAAAGGTAATCTTGGGCAAATGAGTATTCTGTTGAACCAAAAATTACCACGATACTTTCAATAGTTTCCTCTCTAGTTACTGAAATGCACTCTTTTATTATACATAGAAATGTTGTTCTAAATTGATGATAAACTATAAGAGTCTATTGCATTTCTACACTAGAAACTATTTATAGATATCAGGAACGACATCAATGGTAAAAACCATTTAAAAGTACTTCATTGAATTGTACATTTATACATCCACGATTTTGTTACAACAAAAGTAAATCAATTTTAAATCGTTTTCAAACATACAATCACAATATAAACATAAAACAAGTTTGTCGAACCCGATGAAATAAAATCGCAGTTCTGTAAAGCTGGTAAATGAACCGTGACTGTGAGCGAGAATCTATGCATAATCAAACAGAGTAGTATGATTGTACACGGCGAGGCGGTGGTGGGGGTAGACCCCTCCGGAGGGGTAGTGTGGGGTGGTGGGGGCGGGGGTTTAGTGGTACATCTCCTCCGCTCTCATCTCGTCTCCAGCTCCAGTCGTCGCCCAGCCTCCATTGGTGTTGCCACGGCGCGTACCCTCGCCACCCAGTACCCTCGGTGCACGCTCAGGCTCTGTGCGAGAGAGCCCATCACCACTCCTGGTCGCTGGACCACGGACCCGGATCGGCCTGACGACCAGGGTTGTCACCGTATATGGAAAAAACAGCTGAATCCAACAGGTAGGTCGGATTGGTTACCTTTTTTGTTGGTGCACAATTAATCATTTAGTAAAGTATGAAATAGTTCCTTCTAGATAACTTTTTTGTGTAGAAGATAAAAATGGTTTATGAATGTGATATAATTATGTGAAATTTTAACTCCCAATTAATCACTATGCTTCTAACTAAACACTTCTGTTTTTGACATACTCCAAAGATTTTAGGTTATTTTACCCTAAATACATATATTCACGAATTTTGTTTTACAAAATCCAAAAGGAAGAGACAACTAGATCCCATGGTTGAAACTAATAACTGATAGAGACCAAGAAAAATACTTTATATAAAATTGAAGAAATTAATTAAACTCTTTAATCAGAATGAACAAAAAGTTACATATTAAAAATTTATAATATTAGTATTAGAAGTGAGGTAAC
>CM061533.1:216803196-216990809 GCA_030545055.2 Neoaliturus tenellus
CGTTTGCCTTCAGAAAGGGCAGGCGCCACCGGTGCCGAGGAACTCCAGTACCGGCGGCTAGTAGTGCCCTCCAGTCGCCGTCTGCCGGAGCTGGGAAGCAATCTCCGTGTCATTGTGTGCCTGACATTACATTAGTTGTCGCAGAAGATGAAAAATTTTGTAAACATCTAGTATTTAACAGTCAGTATATTTATGTATAATGGGGGAAATAATTAATACTGTTACGGAGTGTTATTTTCTTTTTCCTCGATGAATTTACTGAATTTTTATTTTTGTTCTAAACGGGTAGGAATTTTTATAGAAGTAAAAAGTTTTTCTAAGAGCTTTTCTGGATCTTTTCCGTTGTACGACTACCAGCATTTTTCTTACTTTCTCCACCAAAACAATACAAATTTGAATATCTATCTAATGACTTTACTACTCTAACATTGTTTTTGTGTGAGTTTGAGTAGGTTTAACCAAGATTGTCACGTTGACTGTACTGTTATTGCCGCACTTGGTGTGTTGAGAGTGAACCGTGTGGTACAGGTCCAGACATTGTTACGTGGTAAATCGTGTTATCGTTCCGAGTGTTTGATGCTAGTCACTGAGTTCAGTAAAAGTGACATTGTGGGTAAAGGTAAATCGCGCAATAAATGACAATAGTAAACTTCAGATCCAATGGTTCAACTTGTGCGAGTAGAAGTGGAGACAGTGATGGTTCGGCCGAGACGACCTGTTCGAAAAATGCTCAAACTTAATTCCCAATTTATGTCTCCAGAATAATTGATTAAGTAGTTTTTGCTGATTAAAGGGTAGCTTTATTCTTTTAATGAAAATTCTTTTTTTTATTTTTGGATTAGGTAGGGCTTTGACCTTGTTATCTTAATTTAATGTCTGCCTCTGTTTTACTTCTAAATATGTGTAAAAACAATACAAAACAACCATATAAACTAACCATATTCCAATACAAAATTTCCCAACTCCAAAAAATTTTGGTAGCCGTATGACACACGCATTTATTTCACTTCTTAAAAAATTGTGTATATGGCTATTGGAATAAAACATGAAAACATCAATAAACCAAGCCTCGGCACTGCGTTTCTGTTTTATTTAAGTTTTAAAGATATGGAAGAAATCGATTATAATGGGGGTTTTATGAGCTACAATATTAGGAGTTTCTTAAATTAGTTTTTTATTTTACTTTATTTCACTTACATTAGTTTTTACTTTACTAAAAAGTTTTTGGGTATAAAAACAATTATCTATTTTAACATGAGAAAAATTCCATTTAAAGGAGATTTTCTAACTAAGAGACAAATTCCACTAAGGAAAACTGTTGTTTTATGATGTTGCAACATCGTGCCAAAATACGATGCAGGATCTTAAAAGAATTTTAAAATAATTTGGTAATGTAGGCAGACAAAAATCGAAGTGTCAGATATACCAATGAATGACTAGTGCCTATATAAAGACTAAATTTTAATTTTTATTAATTTAAGTTTCTTGTCCATTTTGTCTTATGAACAAGTAAATTTTAAAAGCTCTACCTTAGCTGGCTTGGCATTACTCAATGATTGCTTGCAAAAATTCAAAGTTGGCCTTATCTTAAGAAAAGTAAACTATGCATCTCACTCAATTTAAACTTACCTTTAAATATTTTCTGTTTGAAACTCGCATTATTTGGGCCATTGGCATAAATAACAAATAGGCTACTTATTCTTTTTTAATATGTAAAACAAGCAGTGCAGGATATCAATGTCATTAAAACTTTGTCAGTACGCTAAGTGTTCACATGATACTATAAATATCACCGCAAATGTACTATTACGTATTAAACAATACAATAAATATAATTTTTAGTATGTGAATTCCAACATTACGCCTTTCAATAAAGTTGCAAACTCTGCCGATTCAAAAGAGGATGTGACTTAAGTATGAGAAAAAGAATATCTGTTAGAAAATTTTTCATTTTTTTTAATTTTACCTATACAGATTTTGGTGATTCTTAAAATTTAATTGTCTCATATCAATAATGACAAAGCAAATAATTCAAAAGGATTTAGTTTATTAACTAAGTAATAAAGATGTGTGAATTTATATCATTCTCAAAATATTGATGTAAAGTCATTGCTGTTTGCACAGTGAACTTATATTTAGTGTTATAAGGTACCGTGGATCTCAAAGGATGTATTGTTTGCACAAGTATGTTACGAACAGGCAAGTATGCAGAAGGTAATGGAATATTTCTCATCACATAGTTGGCTAATTTTCGATTAAACTTAACAACATTGTGTGACATATATAGTGCATGATATATAAACAATATTTATTATTAGGAAGACCTCTGCGGAAAGCCATCACCACTGTATTACAAAGCCCTGAGCAATATTAATTAATCCTGGTCCCTATATCTATCAATCACTAGTATCCCGTGTTTAATATCCACCTGAAAAGATGGCAGATATTACATGCTTCAACTGATATTGGCATTCGAGAAGTAAGACAAGAGATAGGACATGATTAAAATTTATACATCACTGACGTGTATATTTAATTTCGGGAAATAATTACCTATTTTAAAATATAATAAAGGCCGCCAAGCTTCACCGTTATTTAAGTGAGATAATACGTGCCTTTCCAGGTATTCTAATGTTGTAGAATTTTAAAATTGGTATGACCTGAGAAAATTACTTTTAAGAGTTTCCATTGTATGACTTCTAGTGGGATTAATTACCTACCATGCTATTAGAATTTGATATGCTCTCTATAACTCCTTTTATATAAGAAAACTTTATAGCTATTTTTCCTCTAACTAAAAATTAGTAAATTTATAAATGGATATAGGTTCGATGGTCAGTAAAAGAAAGCCATTTCAATTCATTTACTTTTAAATATCAAATACACGTTTGTACGCAAATATAAGGGGTGTATTGTAAAATATATAATGTTAACGTTTGTTGGTAAAATATTATCTCGAATATGTAGAAAATAAATGTTTTTATATATTATGTTAAAACAGAAAAATATTTATAATACAATTTACTTTAAACATAGAATTCAATTAAATTATTAATTCATAATAATTATGTATATTTCAATTATTAAATTCCATTCTCTCAAATCATTTAAACACTCTTAAGAGGAATTAGTCATTGGGCAACTATTACTAACATTTCTGTTAAATTCCTCAATTGGTTTAATATTTTTTGGCAAATTTACGTTCCAAATGTTATGTTAAGTAACCTAATGTTATATGCCTATTTTTTAGAGATAACTGCGAAAAAAGGTTATTGTGGTATAAAACATTATTTTGTAATGTTTTAGCTGTTATTTTAATCAAATTTTTAATCCATTTATGTTTAAGATTTTTATCTCTTTTTAAAACACTAAAACTCTTTGGACGAGTTGGATTGTTGAATTCCTATGAAAAGAATGCATTAAAAATAAATTATGTATAGTTTTAATTGTTACCTTCTTGGAGGAATTACCTACATGTATAATTCCTCCAAGGTTACCTTATTGTTTAATATCTCCTATTGAAATTGTATTTCTAGATATTTATTTTGTCAAAGGAAGTGCAATATTTTGTTTAAATATTGAATAAAGTTTTAAATAAAAATGAAACTTTTGCATTTATCACAAATTAACCTTAACGTACCATTATTTTAATAATATTCGTCTTTTCAATAGTTGAAACCATTTCTGATTTTTACTAGGCCTACTATTTAAAACTGTCAGCATAACATCTTTTTCTGAGTTTTGAACAGGCAAGTTATATATTTTGAAAGGGCAAGTTGTTCAGTTAACTGCTCCCTGCGGAACCTCATCCCTTACTGCATGCAGGTGTAAATGAGGTTTCTAAACTATTTAACTAAGAAATATCTCTGGTACTAATGGTATATATCACTTCCTCATCTGACCCCTCTAATAAAAAGAAGTAACATAAGGCTCAAAGTTCCTCTAATCAAGTTGTTTTAGTTTATATAATGAACTTTCATATTTTATTTACAATCGTTATCGAGTCCATTTTTATGGTATAAGTCCGTGATATTTTTACTTAATATTTTATTCTAAAGAATATATACTTTATATATTTTTACTTTATCACAAGTATTTGACCGTTGAAGTTCAATTCCGTCAACTCAGTTTCAAACCACATTAAGCAGTACTTCTATATCGCAAGACCAAGCTTGGTGAGGTGGTTTCTGAATGCCCTGGTTGGTTTCGTTCGATATAACCCAGAGAACTGAGAGAATGCAACACCTCTCCACTGGCACCACCACCACCCCCACAACCCCTCTCCCCCTTTCGACTCTCTCGCCACTCTCTCAACACGTCAAACACCATTCATTCACTAGTTTTCTAACTATACTCAGAGTGAACTGTACTTAAATGAATGGAAAGGATTGTAGTATAGTAAAAGGGATTAGTAACTTATTGTTTAACATTTTACTTTTTAGTTTAATTATCCAGTATTAAATAACAAAACTTAATCACAAACAATCAGGTTAATGCATAAAAAGTCTCGATTAATTAATAATCGAAAACCAAATGTGAATTTGTTTATTGGAGGCTAAGTAATATTTTGTCTAGGGCCACAAAGTAAACCCGTAAGAATAACATTGACAATTTTCAACACAGAATATTGAAAATTGGCAACGCTGTCGCTATACCCAGAGCAAGGAAAGTTCATTGTCTCCTTAGAAATATTGTCGCTTTCACCTTCGGCTCCGGCACCAATTATTTCCCTCAAGGAGATAAATCTTCACTTTACTGCTTTAATACACAGTTATTCTTCAATCAAAAAGACTAAAGTATCCTTTGAGGTATCCAGTATGGGTTGGGTTATCGAATTTTTTAAAAATTATCTATAAATAGGCAAGCATAATTATTTTCCTGTTTTTTTCTCAGTTTGTTAGCATCGTAGCAGAAATACGCGCATACCGATGGAAAGATAGCGCGAAGTGAATTATAATGGGATTTTTCTGCTGTAAATGAACCGAATACCATTATAATTCACTTCAGCCCACAGGCCTACACGTTTTCAAAGTGTCAATGTTACTCTTATGGGGGAAAATTATTTGATTTAATTATTAGACAGCTATTGTAATAACAAATATTAGAAATCAGGAAAAACTGTTGTTTTAAGTTTGATTGGGTCGAGATTAACTAAAATTTTGGTCGGATTTTGACCAGGGGGCGATCTCTAGTACAATGGTTGTACTCTCCACACACATGAGAGCTCCAGCGTGTTGTGTGATCTATATGAGATATTAGAATTTACTACATGTATACACAATGATGTTAGTTACTCCCATTAAAACGTTCCCCAAATGATCTCCATATCAAAAAGATATTTACAGTTCTCTCAACAATATCTTTCATTAGTGGAACAAAGACCAGCGAACAGACGAATCCACCAGTTTTTTATCCATAGAAAACAATATTAACCAATATTGTGGAGCCCGGAAGGAATTTTGCAAAACTGCTACTGTATTTCTCCCTATGGATGATATTCCTATAGAGGAACGTCCATTAGACATTTTAATCCGGTAGGCCCAGTAGTTTTAGAGATTCTTTGTTTCCTTGATTTGTATTTGAAATTCACCATATCAAAAACATTTTATAGAAACCTTTAAATCCAGTAGGCTGGAACTCTGAAGGAATTTTGAAAATTCGTTTTTTAGTTAGCACTGAAGAAAGAGAGGTACTTCTGTGTCAAATTTTCAGCCCGAAGGCCTAATAGTTTTTGATTACACACATTTTTTCCTTGATTCTTACTTAAATTGGCCATAATTATAACATTATATAGGTTGTTTGAACACAAGCTAGTCTATTAAAATAAGTACAGTTTGTTCCATTTAGGCCTCTTAAAAGGGAGCTAAAGGGATAGGGCGATTATTTTTCCTGCGCTGTCAAGTGGCCATTGCGGAAACTACCAGGATACGTATTGCATTGGTACAACCTTTCTGAGGGCGAGAAACAATGCCTATTATTCAGTGTAAAAAACTGAGGTTAAATCTGGTGTGGCACTCAGCATGTGTGAGACCCAAGACTAGTCTATGACTAGACTATGATGTTCAGAGAGGAGACTTGGCCACGGAAAGTAGGCCTTTTAAGTAATGCAAGCTATTCATCGACTACTTTCATAGCTTGCTCTCCATCAGTTTCAGTGGCTGCCGATAGAGTCTGTCAGTATCGGAGGTCTCGCTGTTTTAAAATTCATTGTGCAGTGCTTCACCTGCTCCCATTTTCTGCCTTCATTTTAAGTTTGATAAAGATGGGAGTGGTTTTGAATTAAAGATATAGACTTGGGCTATTTGATTCGCTTTTTATATTTTCCATATTAAGCTCTGATGGTCTTGATAAATTTCTTGATAAAGTTGATAAATTTTTAACCATTGTAGCTTAGTATTAATTCAAAAAGAGAAAATGAAAGAGAAAATGAAAGAGGTTATGAAAATATTAAAAACAGAATGAAATTGTCCAAGACCTTAAAAAAAAAGAAAAAAAAACTTTCCCACATATATAGGAGTTAAAATAAATGTGCAAACAGGGAACAGGCGAAGCACTGATTGACATCTTGAGAGACGTTCTCTTAGGCCTTGTAAAATATACTTAAAACAATATTTGGAATTTAAGAAAAAGTTCTCATCTTAAGACATGTTAGTTACTTTACTTAAGACATTTTTTATAAGTCAAGATAGAAATGTTAAATACCACTAAAACTTGGCCAAATTCGAAGCGGCAAAGGTATACTATAAGTTGTCATTCCTATTTGCCTAAGAGGCTGTAGGTGTTATGCATTGTAATTATAAAAAAAAATTTTATACAATACCTAAACAATGGAACATACATAGCTTCCTGCAAAACTGCTCGTATTGAAATTTATAGTAATATTCCAAAAACCGATATCAATTGGAAATTATTTTATTTTTACGTCTTTGGCCATTATTAATAATTTAAGTTTGATTAAGTGCCATTTTCGCCACGGTCAACCATAATTGCGGTTTGCTGCATTAGACTTTAATAAATAATAATGCTTTTAATCTGATGTACTTATCAACCTATGAACTATGTATACAATCCTGAGAAAGGTTATTAGCCTTTAAAAGGTTCGATTCCGGAACCAGTGATTAATCATACTATCAGTGATTATTCAGGTTCCGGGGGCTTCTACTAAACAAAACGGTCCGGGGGGTTTGGCCGTTCTCCGCCAAAACTAAAAAAAAAAAAAAAAACTATTAGGATTTTAATATTTAGCCTGACTCGTGACCTGGCCCACAGAGGGGCCATGCTGTAGGTTGTGCCCAGTTACGTAGGTAACTATCATCAGTTATGATTTTTCTGCGTTGTTATGTTCATATGTTGTCGTTTAAAAGTCATTAAATGGGTTCCAGAAATAATATTTACCTTGTGTAGTGTGGTATTTCCCAATAATGATATCCCCTTAAAAACAGGAAAAGAATTATTTTTAATGTCTTTTTCTGAATTTGTAGGTAAATAGGAAAGGTCACTTCTACAATATCATTTCAAAGATTAAGATGTGGGGAATTTTTGGTGACATTTGACAGTTTGTACCTTAACATAAAAATACTCGTAAGTTTTCTTAAGCAAGTTATTGCGGACTTTTCCTTAAGTTTCCAAAATATTGTTTCACTCTTTAAGAGACCTTGACTGGGACGAACTATACTTATTCTGATTTGAAAGTTTATTTACTTTATATAAATTACATCAAAATTGCCAAAAAATTTGGTAACAGGTAATTAAAACAGGATTGTTAAAGGCAATTTCAAGAACTTATAAAAAGAAAACTGAAATATTATTGTTACTGGAAGGTGAAGAGGTATAACTGCCTAAATTGTGTATTTTTGTTGCATTTTGCAAGCATAATAACCCCTTAGATTATTTTTAACTGACATCCAAACACCCTTTATAGACATTATGAGGTCATGTAAGCGGAGCCCTGAAGGAATTTTGAAAAACCGTTTATTAGTGATCCTATGAGCAAAATGGAACGTTTCTGTAAGTTTAAACGCCGGACACCGTATTGTTTGGGAAATTCACTGGTACGAGAGTGAGTGGTATGTAACAAATACATAGTATCTATCTTACTAATTAAGTAAGGAATTTATTGTGAGCAGCAAAACTCTCTTTGCTTTTATGAAACGATTTTGATGATTGAGGTGTCATATTAAAGTAAATTCTCTGTAGAAGTCATGGAATAATTTTTTGCACCCTTAGTTCAATGTGCTTTTCCCCATTGGACTTTCAAGTTTCCGTGTATTTTAAATATAAGACAAAATTTAGTAAGTTTACCTATAACATACGATAATTTTATGAAAACAAACTGCTGTATTCATAAAAACAACCTGTCTCCCTTCTGTAATTTTAATTGATTTACTTTTTATGTTTACTTAACAGTTAACTTTCAAATTCAAATATACACTTTAGATTTTGATCTTACAGTCTCTTAAAAGTTTCTTTTAATGAGGCAGAGCGTACATAGAGCGATAAATTTCATTTAACTTGAACACTTGGGTTTGCTTACTTATGTCACACTCCTTCCCCATACAAGGTGAAGAGGCCGAAGGTGACAGAGTGACTTAGATTGCTAAAGTTTGACTTTCCATTCCAAAGCGTTCCCGTTGAATCAAAGCTATCTAAATTATTGATTGTGTTGAACTATATCATCTTCTATAACAGTAAGAGCTAGCACTGTAACAAGACATCAAGTTATTGTTAAGTCAATCGATCTGTATAACTTGAGTGTTACAAGTAGTTTCTTATAACCATATTTTTATTTACTTCTCAAACATTACACAGTCTATTTATTAAAACGGGTCGTTGATAACTTAATTGAGTATTTGACAAATAATTTGACTAAGGGTTGGTTCAATGTAGCTTAGTTTCAATGGTTGGCCAAAGGGGTAGTGGTTAGCACCCTGGACTCAAGAACGGATCACCCATTATTTCGTCTAATCAGTTCCACCCACATACCTTTAATGAATAACATTTTTGCTTGTAAAAGCAGGTCAAAATACTAACAATCTTTCAGTAGTGATACGAAATTGATGAATTACAATCATTTTATTTAAATAGTTCGAATCAGGTAATTTGTTATAAATAATTTTTCTTGTAAATAGGCGTTATGTGTGATATCGTCAGATAAACAATAAAATTATTTGTTAAATTTTTTAAACTAATATAATAATATAATATAAAAATTATAAATTACCTTCAGAAAGGTCTGTTAACCTGTAACACTTCACTAATAATAATAATAATAATAATAATAATAATAATAAAGTTTATTTCTCCACAAGTATTACAAATATTACAAAGAAAAAACTTAAACTATAATTTATTAAAAAACTTTTATGACTTATTTTTATGCTTTCTCTGAGAAACATCTTTCTCGTGTGAAATTTTTGCCTTTCAACAAAACATTAATTAACAAAATCTTGAATTAGATAACTTTTCAACGAAACCTCCGTAGGGTAAACTTATACATTTCCTAAATATCTACGTACAGATAACACATGATATTTTGGCCTCAGGTATACTACACCGAAATTCAAATTGGTAATCATATAGTACTAAAAATTGTCCGTAACTTCGTCGATTTACTCCATTTGTTTGAGTTGTAAACGACCATCACAGGCCAAGATCTTCTGTGTTATCAGTAAATATAATTTCCTAATTGAAATCAAAAGGAAAACTACATTGGCATACGTCTTATGCAGCGAGCATGGTAATGTGATGCACAACTTTAAAAGGTGTTGCAGTCTGAGCAATTTGCCACGAACATAACGGCTAAAGGTTTAGTGTATCGGAAGTTATTGCATTTTTTGTTTCGGCAATGAGATTGTAAAAATGCACAACAAGCTTCATTAAGTAAGTATTGTGTCCATTATAGTTAGACAAAATTATTGGTTCAAACATAAAATTTGTTTCGGGACTATTTATTTTTTAAGTTGTTGTAAAAAGTTTACAACGTAATCCCGTGCATCTTAATAGTAATCATTGTGATTCTTTTCTTCCGCTTAAGCAATTTCAGAGGTTATTTTGAAAAAAAGAAAAAAACATGTTAAGTTGAACATATTTTCATACTGTAAATTAAAATCACAAATAAGCAATTCTTAACACAATAAAAAAATTTAAAAAAATAACACAATATAATGATGTTATATAAAAACCGTAGTAAAAATCAAATAAAAACACACTTTTCATCATACCCTTGCGATAAACATTGTTTTAGTGGCTCGGCTCCTGGGAGCTCAGGAGCTTTAGGAGCTCGGCTTCGCCTCGTACTTGAAACTCGATCTTGCCCCGATAACGACCAGTTTCCTTACTATTGACGAAATATACTATATATACTGCTGTTTTAAAAGTTATTTTTTTAGAGTTACATTCATCGTAAGCTGCTATTTGAGGCCGGTTTTACATTTAGTAGAACTAGATTTCAGAATGCGGGTCATTGTTAAACCTGAGATAACTTTAGATTCATCTAACTTTAGATTTGTCTTTGTCAAACTGTTGACTGTATTGGTCAATAAAAATATAAACTGCGAACAATACAAGCAGGAAATATTCCCGTAACGAATGTGTAAGAGTTAAATTACAAAACCCGAAAGAAAATAGTTAGATAAAATTCAAGAAAACCTAACTGTTAAGTATTTAATGACCGTATTGGTAAAAAATATTAATCTGTGAACAATTTGCTCAAAAGTCCGGAAGATAATGTGAAAATCGCGAGGGGAATTCAGAAAATTGTGACCCAACAGATGCTCATTCCACACAATCAGGTCTCTTGACAAAGCAAAGCTCGCTCTAGTGGACGGATACGGAGATTGTTTTGATTGCACTTGCTGTATGTGGTCCCGAACCATTGTGCAGGGTAATACAGTATGAGTATTGATATGAACTAATGAGTCCTCTGATATTAAATAAAAGACTCTTAGAAACTAACCATATTTTGTAATGAACTTATCATTAATTTATAGTAAAAAATGACTGTATTCCTTCTCAAGTAAATTGAACGTTTTACATTTTTAAATGTCATGTCAGACGTTGCAGTTTTGTGACAGGACTCCACAGCAAGATGTTCAATCCCAGGAGTCTACGTTGCACACATAAGCGGTTACTTCTTTACCATAAGCGGTGCTTTGTTGACTTTTAAATCCCCGTGCCTGGAAGCTGAGCCGTGCCTGGAACTGAGCTGAGTTATGCTCTGTAAACCTAAACAATTCTTTATGGTAATAACAGTTACAGACGGTGCACTAAAATTCCAAGTAAAAAGGCTTGTTTCTTCTTCAAGACGAGCTCGCTCGCTTCGCTCACTCGCCTTTCAGACTGTTTTATTGTAGGCCTACATTGAATGTAGGGGTGCATTGGTGCTGCACTCTGGTATATTTGTTGAAGAACATGTTGAATCCGTAATAATTGGATTCTAATTATTCTATTAACAGCTGATTTCATAATTGTTACTAATTCATTACCGGTTATAGTCTGAAGGAGTATCCATCATAGTGGAATCCCAAAAAATAACCTAATTTTGAAAACCCCCAACGGATCAACCACTAGCCAGAAAAAAGATTAGTTTAAAAATATTAAATACCCCCTTCGCAGCAGACCTGCGTACTCAGTGAATTTCTAATGGAATTTCAGATTATTTACTTTCTCCATAAAAACACCATAAGATCGAGTATGTAGGTTTGCTGCCATTGGTTGTTGTTAGAAAATCTAAGTTAATCAATAATTGGTGAATGTAAACACAAAATTGTATCAAGTTCTGGCAATTTTTTATTTTCCCCATAAACCCCATGGGGGTGAGTATGTAGGTTTGACGCCATATGGGTTTGTAAGCAAGTATAAGTTAAACCTTGTCTAGATAATGAACATACCAAATTTGATTAAGTTATGTCAATAAGTAAGCAAGACAGAGGGTTTTCTCGATTTCCCATAAGAATAACATGGAAAAACATTTTTTGTTTTTCCCGTGACCAGTTATGCTATGATAAAAATTCAAAATACCAAATTGTTTGTTTTCTTAAGCTCTTTCAAATGGTTTTAGTTAAAATTTACGAATATTAAAAATTAAGGCCCAAAAACGCCAAAAACACATTTTTGACCCCTTTGAAACCCCATAAAACCCGGTTCCCATAATCCGACAATGCTGGTTCGCGAACTCATGAAAATAGATCTGTGCATACACCTTCATACCAAATTTCATCAAAATCGGAGGTCCCCTTCAAAAGTTATCAGTATAACGGACACATAGCTGTAATAGCGTATTCCCTATAAGGAAATTCGCTAAAAGGTCATCAAAGGAAGTACGATTACGTAATTTGTAGATTAAGTAAAATTAACTTAAAACTCCAAAAGTTAATTTCATAGTTTTAAATAAATTATGAATAAAAAAATTTAAAAAATAACTTAATACACTGGAACGTTGTTATATTTTTAATTTCATCCAATATTTTCATTCTTTTAAATGAGGTTTAATCATAGTGTTTAACGTCCACTATCTGGCTATTACTTTGAGCAAATTGTGTTTATTTTGAAAGTCTAATATATTTTTTTTATATGTATAAGGTATCACATTTAAATTTTCTTGTTTATTAACACCTGGGTAGAAAATTGTTATTATATTTCGACCTTTAGTTTTATATACAAAATATTACAATCAGTATTGATAGAGCAATGTGTATTGTGTGTTAAATAGTATATTTCGTCACAAGGGCCGAAAGTGGCGTTTTGCCGGCCCCGAGATCGTGTTTCAAGTTCGAGACGAAGTCGAGAACTTGAAACGATCGAGGGTTGGCAAAACGTTTTCGGCCCGAGTTACGAACGATATTTTTCATCACACTACACAATTCAATAAATTCTAAACAAGTGGAAACATTACTTTTTCGTTCATAACAAACAAAACATATCATCAACTAACCTAGCGAGATGTACTGCTTGAGTTTCCGGTTGCTAGGCAACCAATTCATTTCATTGTTGCAGTCACATGTTTTTGTGATACAACGTGTTGATGTGAATGTTTTTATGTAAGGTCTAGGCCAGCTGATTTTGCAGGCCTAGGCCGGAAAATTTTGCCGGCCTAGGCCGGCAAAACAGGTGTTTCGACGGTAGAAACGAGGGTCGAAAACAGGTGATATCGATGTAGTGTGATGAAAAAGACAGATCTGCCCTTTAGTAGACAAACATCATACCATGGGTTGTAGTGGAAATTGTATGGTAATATTGCATATCTGTATTTAGCTTGCACTATAAATTAAATCTTTCATAACAACGATTTTTGTTTGTATTTCATATTATCTCTCTATTTTCAATCCTACTATCACAAAGAAAAGAAGATCAGAAATCAATAAATAACCTTTTTCTTAGTAAAATGTGGGCGAGAAAAGTTAGCTATGTCTGTCTGCCCCAGGGTTGTGTGCGAAATCTAAAAACTCGTATCTATACGAGTTTATCTACTGTATCTCAATAGTTACAAATCGTGCCAGTCCTCGGGACCATTGGGTGGCAACAATGTTTTACTTTCCGAATAAACTAAATCCAAAAATGAAAAAGCACTTCACCATATGCTGGTGTTTAACACTACTGAATATTGAAGTAATACAATAAATAGATAAACTTTTTAACACTATTTTCAACTCGAAACCTTATATCACACAGTGAAATATATATTGATACAATAAAAGAATGTTATTCTGTTAAAAATAGTTGTGTATGACTGTGTAAAAAGGTTAGATATAAATATTTCCATCAGGTTTTCACTATAAATCTCTTAAAACAAACCTTTTATTGTATTGAGGATTTCCAAGAACAACTTGATATTATAACTTTTAAAAATTCCTCTGTATTGGTTCTTATGTTTAAGTTCTATGTATTGGTATATTTAAACTTATTTTTAGTGTTCATAGCGTTTAATAATTCGTAAGTTAATTTT
This sequence comes from Neoaliturus tenellus, assembly GCA_030545055.2. NCBI lineage: Eukaryota > Metazoa > Arthropoda > Insecta > Hemiptera > Cicadellidae > Neoaliturus > Neoaliturus tenellus. Next base: position 216,817,139 of record CM061533.1, read on the forward strand.
TAAATCATGCTACCATATCGTTCTCATCTAATTATAAGGAGTGTTTTCTTTTTAAATCTTTTGGCCATTTAACAGATTAATGTTTGTCTCTGTGATATTAACTTTTTATGTATCTACTACTTTTTTAACGTCTGGACTATTTTCAACTATGTGTAAATTATATCCTACATCGAATTTTCATCTTTTAAATGTAATGTACATTAACGAGTTATTTACATTTTAGTTACATTATACATGTATCCATCACAAAACATGTAAAGTTACCTTGTACACTTTTTTCTGATTTCTTAAAAATATTAACTCGCTAGGCAGTTGTTTGCTTTTTTTATCGAGTAGAAGGACATGTCACGCGCTTTTAAAGAAACCAATATAAGATCACTCTGAATTGAAACCAGTAGATGATAAAATAAAGCTTGAGATAAAATACAATTTTTCTAAATTTTCTATAAATATTAATATGACAAAAACTCCTGCACGATAATCTTATTTTGGCAATGCTAAAAAAGAAATAAGTAATAGTTTTATGGAGTACAAAACTAAAACTGGCTGATAAAAAGTGTGTGGGAATGATAAATAACTAAAATTATCAATGACAAAACTTTTCTATTATTAACTTCATTGAAGTTTGTTTACGGTCGTCGTGTGAACCTCTGATAGGTGTCAATTTGCTCGGGTCTGACGACATTGAATGGTTTTTGCCACCCGAAGTGACGGGCTTCATCAGACCGGAACTTCTTTAGTTTTGTTCATCTTTGGCGGCCAACTCACATATTGTCTGAGGTAGCGGCTTGTTTAATATGTGTATAGTATTACTTTTTCATAAAAAAGTCAGTAGGCAATCACGATACCTTAGCAATAATGTAGTTATAATATTTATAAATTCTCGAATAATATTTTATTTATACAAATTGTATGATAATTACAGATTCACCTAGAACGTGTTGTCGGTATACGACCAATATACAGTCATTTTTCAGAGTTTATGTTTTTATTTTTACACAAAACGAACTAATAAATTAGAGAAAATATTTAGTAAATAACTTGATATGAGAACCAGCTCACAATATTTCAGACAGTTTGGTAGCTTATTTGATTCTGATAATTCTTCTATTAACTAATTTTCCTACAGGAAATATGCTATTATGATAGTAGTCACGGTAAGACCTAAGCCCGGCACTATGATACTTTTTTTCGCTTATAGGTCCCTAAAAGTCATAAAACACCGTTCGTTCAAATTCGTATATATCTATAAATCTTTAATAAAAAGATAAACAATTCAAACGAGTATATTAATTATCTTATTTATAATATTAGCCTTAGCATACAAAGTAATTAATCTATAAATCATTACATGTGTTCATATATGTTTCCGTTAACAAGATAACTTTCGAATGCTTTAGATTAAATTTCGGACAGAGGTGTAAGGCAGCAATTCTTTAGGTTAAGTAAAAAGACAGTATGATTGGATCATGGGAACGGGGTTTTATTGATTCTAAAAGGGGCTAATTGGCGTTTTGGCATTTTTCACCTGTAATTTTTTTAACTTGACAATTTTATCTAATGCCAGATAAAATAACTTTATAAAAACCAACAATTAAGTACAGTATTTTGAATTCTTAACTTATTTTCATTGGTTACGTAGAAAATTTTTTTTTCCATTTTGGGAAATCAATATAACAAAAATTATTTTGACACATATTAATAAAATTCGGTATCTACACTCATTAGTAAGGGTTTAACTTATATTTGATTACATTTGCTTCATGGCGGCATTTTAGACGTACATACTCATCCCTATGGTTTTTAAGAGGAAATAAAAAAATATACCAAAATACCATTGGAAATTCACTTAAAACGCAGATATTCTGCAACGGGAGTATTATTTAAACATAAAATTTATAAATATAAATCTATTGCTGAAACTATAAAATACAAACAAGTGTTTTTTACATAACAAATTTAAAATCTATATGTAGTTATTATTAAAAGTTTACATAAATTTCTTTTGAGACTAAGCTTACTGCATAAATTTATAAATGGCGCCACGTAGACGACTAAATGTTTGCAGGGATAATAACTTGTACATTCACATTAAATATTAATACCCTACCTCACATAAACAAATATCATAATAATAAAATAAATAAAATATGTTCTGCAGTGCAAAGCACATACGTCAGTACATTTAAAATTAAACTAAAATAAACATTTATGATCTCTTTATAAATCTAAATTCAGGGCGCTAAGCTATTGCAGCCCAGCTTCACTTGTACAATGCAGGCCCATCAGCCCTTCCGGGAAAGCACTCAAAGGGCACAATTACATACCTAAATACAATTAGTGATACCTGATAAATGCAGCCCATTGCGCTGGACGGGCCCCCTAATATGCTTTATTAGCAGATTTGCTTTGTGGTATAAAAACGTTCTTTAGTAATAAACTTTTTTTATAATAATAAATCTTTTCTTAAATTATATAAAAAACGAGGTAAAATAACTACAACGAAGATGTTTTAATACTTTAAGTGGTAATTTGTATCCTTATTTAAGGTATAAAATCAATAAATATGTAAATGTGCAAGGCATAATTTTATAGGCTGTTACTAAAGACTATGAGCTGCTGCTAAGAACTTTTTAAAAGGTAAGAGTTTTTCAGGCATCCTAAATAAAATCCTGCTCGACTATTCCTGCGAATTGTACGTCATATCGGCTCAGACATAAACATAATGATCAATTCTCTTCTTTTATTCTCTGTACTAATTATTATACAGATAATCAACTCAACGGGAGGTATTCTGTGTTAGTTTTACTATGGTATATGGTTTTATATTAATTTTAATCTTAATAGTGCTATAAAACTTTTTAATAAGATATTTTCGTGGTTTAAACTTAACTTGTAAAAATATAGCATACTAAATAGACTCAATTAAATTACAAGAGGTTTTATGAATAGATGGCCGCTCTCGTTCGAGTGACTGTTCGAAAACTTCAATAGGCTGATTGATATGTACACTATTCTGTAAATAGACTCTTGAGGAGACTCGCATCGTTATACGACAGTAGTGCAAAAGTAAGGCTGCTGGCTCACTTCAAGGTCACCTGAGCGATGACGTCATCGAGGTCAATGACCCCACCGATGACGTCATCGATGACGTCATCGATGACGCAATCGATGACGTCATCACTAATGACGTCACATCCATGACGTCACACCCATGACGTCACAGAAATGACGTGCGGATGACGTCATCACCCCTTACGTTACCAAAATGACGTCATCGATGTCACAAAGGTCAAGGTCACGCTGAAACCTAAAATTTTTCGGCACTTTTGCGGTTTCTCGCACTACGCTCCGAGTTTTAGTCCGGTTCCCATGACCTTGACGACTTGGAGCGAATTTGCGATGAGAAACAGCAAAAGTGCCGAGGAAACTTGAAGTTTGCAACGTGACTCTGCCTAAACCGTCATGTGACACCGCTCGGGTGACCTTGAACTAGCCCAGCTGCCTTACTTTAGACCAGTACTACAACCGCGATGTGCACCCTACGACAGACACCGAGCGACTGACTGTCCGGCCCCGCGCACTCTAGGTATATGGGAAGTGGTGGGGGAAATTGTGATAACCTTGGGAAACTTGAAAATGTCAAGCCGGGTAGCACCGTTTCGGTGCTACCTTAAAGTTACATGCTAAAGTGTGATGACCTTAAGTTAAAACATAGAAATACTACAAGTTGATACCTTCCCAGAGTTAAAGTGTGATGACCTTGAGTCAAAACACAGAAATAATACAAGTTGATGCAGTCTCAGAGTTAAAGTGTGGTGACCTTGAGCTAAAATACTGAAGTACTACAAGTCGATATTGCCCCAGAGTTAAAGTGTGATGACCTTGAGTCAAAACATAGAAATACTACAAGTTGATACCATCCCAGAGTTTAAGTGAGATGACCTTGAGTCAAAACACAGAAATAATACAAGTTGATGCAGTCCCAGAGTTAAAGTGTGATGACCTTGAAGTTGTAGAAGTGTGGTGACTTTGAACTACCCCAAATTGTCAGGAATTGGAGTAGCAACCGCGATGTGCACCCTACGACGGACACCGAGCGACTGACTGTCCAGCCCTGCGCACTCTAGGTATATGGGAAGTGGTGGGGGAAATCTCAAGGTCATCCAAATTGGGTTTTAAAAAAATAAGAAACTCTAAACCTCATGCTCCTCTTCTTCCCTTTCCACCTCATTTGTAGTATATATGGTTGACGATGGTAAATTTGACAAATACTCCAGTGATTGTTGATCGTCTTGCTGCAGTATAACTTCAGACCAATCATAATCTAAAGTGACCTTGAGCTTTATTCCCGGGTTGTCGAGGAGAATAGACTTCATCCAATCGCAGATGGTTTCTAAATAATGCACGTTGTCGATTGTCAATTTCCAATTCGTATTGGGTACATCTTCGGTGGAAGACATGGCATTGCAAGCAGGTGTGTCCGCCATGGTTGTTGGAGGAGGAATGATGCTTGGTGCAGCGAGCAATGGTGGTATTACAGAGTAGTGGGGGAAATTTCAAGGTCATCCAAATGGAGTTTTCTAAAAAAAGGAAACTTTTTCTATTTACTTATAACATAACCACTTAAAACTAAAAGGATTGGGATCAACAGTACGTTTAATCACCATATTCGTTATATTCTTCCTGTTTCTCAGTTTTCACCTCCGCCCGGATAGTACCTCCACTCTTTAGCTCCTTTTCGGCTTCTTCTAGTTGCTGGGTAATCGCCATCTGACATTGAAGTTCAAAATCATCACGCGGCACAGATCCGCAAATATCCATCTGAGCCAACCAGAGCTGCCTGAGGTTCTTTTCCTTTTCCTCGACAGCTTCGACGGCTGCATGTAATTCCTTTTCTGTAATAGAGGAGTCCCACAATTGTTGATCATCGGTTTTGTTGACAACCTCCTTTTCAGACTCCTTGTACAAATTGTTCAGCTCCTGCTGAGTCTTAATGGTTACCTCCTCGTAACTAGCACAACTTACATTGAGAGACATCTTGATGTTGTACGGTTGACCGTTGGAGTTGAAATGAGGCTGAGGCACAGCGCTTGGGGGTACTATGAAAAAGTGGTGGGGGAAGTTTCAAGGTCATCCAAATTGTGTTTTAAAAAATCCTATCTTGTTACTGAGCACATATGTCAGTAACAAGATAGGTGTTTTTTTCTCTTTTACATCTTTAATATAACAAATAAATAAACATATTCTACAATGGTAAGAAGAAGGAAGACAACTGCTAGTCAGCTGAAATAATCCAAAGTCTGGCTTGCTTCAGTCTTCATGGACGCCGGTGATGAAGTCGCTGGAGAAGAGTAATGTTCAGACTCTTCTTTTGGGTGTCGGAGATTGCGTATATTGCAAGCGTAGACTTGCACATTTATACGGTAGCCTCGCGCCACCATCAGCTGCAACTCCTTGTACAAGTCGTTCAGCTCCTGCTGAGTCTTAATGGTTACCTCCTCATAACTAGCACAACTTACATTGAGAGACATCTTGATGTTGTACGGTTGACCGTCGGAGTTGAAATGAAGCTGAGGCACAGCGCTTGGGGGTACTATAAAAAGTGGTGGGGGTGTTTGCATCGAAGCAGGTTTAACCTTTAGCTTGGTGGTGGGGGTAACTGTGAAATGCAAAGGTCAAAGGTCAAGGTCACCCGCGAAGTTTAAAAAAAAAATGCAACATATCAATATGTGACAAACTTCACATATTGATATGTTGCATTTTTTGTCTTTTATGGTTTATTTATTTATAAAACATTACAATAACATATGTACAACAGTAAAATTAAAATCTAACACTGCTGCTTGTCGGCGATGTGGATGGTCAACTCGGTGGAATTGCTACCCGTGCAACCGTGGGAAACCAGGTAGAGACAGCCGGGTTGGATGGAGCGCAGATCCTCGTTCTGGAGGAGATGGACGAACCGTTTCGGCAGGTAGACTTGGAACTTGGGCTCATCCCCCGGAGTGAACGGTGCCTCGCTAAGACTGCAGCAAATGGCCTCTCCAACTGAAGTCTCCATCTTCTTCATGGCGTGGATAATGTAGTGCTTCTCGTCTTTAAGTTCGGAACACTTCTTGACGGGTAGTATGGTAGATTTGGAGTGAGCATTGAACTGCTCAACCAAAGTTTGCAGGAACTGGTGAGATGCCATGGTTGAGTTAAAGATTGTCTTCTTCTTCGTCTTCTTGCTGGGAGATGTTGTCGTCTCGGAATCTCGAGTAATACTCATGCCAGGTCCCGGTCTGCTCCTCACTTATATAACCCCCGTCACCCCCACCACTCCCCACTTCCCCACTTTGAAGGTAAGATGCGAGTTTATAGGCGTTTTTTAAAGCGCAATGTCTATCTTTTTCATGTTCTGGACTTTTAGTACAAATACAAACATTTTCCATCGTATACTTGTAGTTTTTATCCAAGTCCACATCATTAACCGGAACATGAGTAAATTCTTCGATCCATCTCTTCTTTTCCAGTCCTTTTGTATAAATATTGGTAAACCTGTTTGAAAACTGATGCATGATGTTATATAAGTCCGTGTAACTTGCAAAACCATCATACCAATCGATATGATGGAAATATTTTGAAATCCACCTGTTGGTAGTAGCGGCTTTGCTAGTTAATGATGAATAAGAACATGGTGGTTTGAACAAAAATGTATATGGAACACTTGTATTGATATCGAAAAACACAAGTTCTTTTATGGTAAATCTATCATCATTACCCCGAAACGCTTGGAACTCAATTATACCAGGTTTGGACTTTACTTGTTCTTCTTCCTTGTCCATTGCGAAGATCACCCGTCTGCTCATGACGAAGTCCAAAGGTCAACTGATTTCCACACCACGGTAGGTACGACTTTTATACCTGGCCGTACAGTTGTTGGCGCGTTGGTGTATATTTAACGTGGGCACCGTCCCCGGTAGGCCTAACCCCACAAAGTGTTTGATATTGTTTTAAAAACCAACCATTGTCATCTAAGTTTCCATCTTTACATTCTCCTTGTTTTCATTTTCATCACTAACACTTGATTCTTCTCCTCCTTCTTCCTCTTCTTCCTGTTTTACTGATTTCTTATGTAGTTGAGCGTATTTTTCCAACTGTCTCCACATTTGTACTTCATGAGGAACCCTATTAAATATAGAAGTATCCACAGGTCCGTACAATATAGGTGCGTCCGGTTGTTTGTCCAAAGTGTCTTCCAAATAATCTTTAATAATAGAACTTGAAAACACTAGTTGTCTCAAGTATCTTGTTATTGGTTCAGTTGCACAGGTTAGAATAAAAAACTCTTCTCGATTAAGTTGAATCTTGTTATCATGTCTTGTTGTGTCTCTAAACCGCAATTGATGGTCACCACGATTCTTTATAATATCAATTTCCACATTTGAATCCAAAAGTCCTACTCTTGTCTTTCTTCCATACATGTTACTAGTTAAATAGCATTCTAGCAGATGCAAGTGTTTCATAAACGATTCCCAAGCAGTGTCCGTAAACAAAATCATTTTGGGTCCATGAGTTAAAATTACAGTAGGGGAATAATCTGTAGATTTCATAACACCGATTAAAACACTTTTGTCCAAACTGGAAGAGATTGGGTAAAATATTCGCAAGAATACCTCACTTAATATGTTAGGAGAAATATTATCTTCAATATCCCTTTTCCTCTTGTGTGCATTCTTTCTTCTTTTACCTTTTTCCTCAACATTATTACTGGCGTGGAGTTGTCCGCAAGCGTTGTGTTCATCTCCCTCCGGTTGACCTTGAAGATCTAAAAAGTCGGATATCTCCTTCTCAATATCTACTACATTTTCTTGTGTACCACCACTAGGAGAAGCCATATTGAATAAGATGCTACCCATACAACAACAGGCAACAAACTGATAAGGAGCGAGCTGAACGCTCTGCTTTTATACTCGCGGAATGCATTGGAATGTAGGAAAACCGGTCTTTTACAATACATTTTTAACAATTCCAGTTAAAGGTGTGTATGTTACGATTTTATCATGTAGAATTAAACAGTATGCAGTTGTATTAGCCGATATAGGCGCGTTGAATTCCATTTCTATTTTTATATCTACACTTGATGATTTTACCGATTCATTTTGTTTAGAACAATCGATTACAACTATAGGGTAACCATCTAAGTATTTTTCTGGTGATAGTAAAGGTGCATTCGTTTTACCATAATATGAACTTTGGAATCTTGCATACATATCGTACAATATGCTGTACTTTTTATTAGCGAATGACACATTTAAATTATCGTATGGAAAAAATTGTGAATTTAAATAAACTTTAATATTTTTCAAGTTGCAATGATCAAATTGGCCTGCATGTTTGGTGATGGTGTCTCTTCTGCCTGTTTGTAAACCAAATATAATATACCTGGCTCGTTCCACATAATTAGATGTTTTAACTGTCCAAGTGTGTCGATCCGTAGTTGGCAAGCTGGGATGTTCATGAAATTCCCAACTTCTAAAAGGAATTACAATATCACGATCAGCCTTTAACTTTCTTAATAGTAGCATTCTATGCTCGTCAGCTAATTTTACATGTGGAACTCTCCATACAATTTTGTCTAATGTTAATTTCCATTCTAAAGTTGCATCTGTTGTACCGTCTGGAGCTTTAATAATATCTTTATCGTTTGAAGATCTCAACAAAACTAATTCTTGTTTAACGTTTAATATTATTTTCCTATAATCTTCAGCAAAACCAAGCAACAAACGTAACGGAATATGAAAATCAAAATTTCCATTTGTATCTGGAGTGATTGTGTCTTTTGCAGGTAAAACCCATCCTGCAGGTTGTATTAAATTGGTTTCATTAGGTGATATAGATGTTAATCCCTTTAAAGTTGTTGCAATACCTACTTTTTTAGTAGAATCAACTGTTACACCTGATATTTCATATCTAATTTCATCAAACAGGAAAGCCATGGGATTATTTATAAATGGAACTGTTGTACCAGTAGTAGTACCGTCCTTTTTAGTAACTTTTCCTTCAATATACAAGTAACTTTCACATGGTAGTGTGTAAATGTCTTGATTTTGTATGGGAATACGAATTTCATCGTTATTGTTTAATTTTGATGAAGTGTAAGGGTTGTGGGTGTGATATTCTTTTTCCCATAGGGTTTCGTCGAATGTTGGACCCTGAGCTATATCCAGTATATCCATTTTCGGTTACTTTTAATCCAATTCTCTCTAAGAAACGAATGTTCTCGCGTGTTAACTCCTCCACAGCTGAAGAGCTACTAATGCGGATTCCCGTAGGTTGTTCGCTTTTAAATGTTAAACCCATGGTTTTGTATTAAAGTGTTGATTTTAAATGTAATCTAACCGTAATAGGCTCTTCTCGGAAATCTATCAAGTTACCGTCTTGATCCAATACGTTCAACACGATGTCTGAAATGAAAGTGGTGTTCAAAGGTAGATATACCAGGTTTTGCGGCTTTTCAACAATTTTAAATCCAGGTGGTACACTGGGGTAAAAAGTATGTATTATATGAGTATTTGCTCCATCTCTGTAAGCTCCTTGTATAATATTACAAGTTATGTCTATACTATTGACTTTTAATATTGTTACAGTTTGTTTACCGGAATGTGTTTTATTTGGTTCTAAAATCGCTCCATCTTTGGGAAATCCTAATAAATCACCAATTGAGTCTGACTTACTGAAATCTATATAATATTTTGAAGTAAGCTCAGCTTTCATTGTATTGTTATTACCTTTTAGCGTTATATTGTCTTTTCCCATTTTATTTTGCAAAAATTCATTAATATGATCAATTTCATAAGAACCTGTGGGTAGAGTGCAAACTTCCAAGTCTGTAAACTTCCCACTGGCATCTTTTCCTTTATAATAATGTAATAAGTTATTTTTACCTTCCGTAACATTGGGAATAGAGTTGTAAGTTGTAAAATCCAACAGTGCTGCCTCCCAAAATCTTCCTTTTTGCAAGCGTAACGCTGGAAAAAGTATACTTCGTAAAGTGGACGATTTTCCTGTTAATGATACCGTATAGGAAGACATCTCAATAGTGACTGATACTTTTAGCTAGGAATTCCAAACATAAATGGCCGCATATTGAAGTATTATCAGGTTGTTCTCTTTTATAGTTGTAATATATGTTTTTAGCAGATTTAAAGTAATGTTCAAGTTCTTTAGGTGGTGGCAAATTTCCAAAACTATCAAAATAATATACATTACTATTTAGTTTCTTATAACACACCCAATGGGTGCCGGACCCTTCAGTATTATCCAAATTTACGATTCCAGTCTCATTTTTCCATATTTTCTTTGGTAAACTGTCTTTCATAAATACTCCGCGGAAAAATGGTATTTTTAAACAGGAAATATATTTAAATAATTCAACATTAGTCAACGCTTTATGTGGTATAACCAATTGATTTCTTTTATTTAATATGCACGATACGGTCTTAGGTATAGACCAGCCCCGTTTTTTACCATTGACCATATTGTCGGTTTTTTATTATTTTTCCTCGGAGAACGTCTTTTTAGTCTAATATTACCACCATGTTTTCTCTTGGTTGATCCTTTTTTATTCTTACCCCTCCTTTTTCCACCTCCTACCGCTGTTTTAGCCTTCATACCTGCTGTTACCGCTAAAGCTGCTGCTTTTTCCGCAATACTAGCGTCACTAGACTTTACTCGTTGCCAAGCTATATTCGCTAGCTTTTTATCAGCGATTGACCTATTTTTTGAATCGGTAAACGTGGAATATGCGATATCGTGTTCTTTACAAGCCTGATCTAACTTATTTATGCCTGGATCACCTCTTTCCAGTCGTTTTTTCAATTTAGTTCCTGGTCCGCAATACTGATAACCTCCCGGTATGTGAAATTCGTATGGTAAAGCGTCTATTGCTCTGTTTACGATAGATCCTACTGGAATACGATTTAAAGCTTTACTTAACAGAGAAACCGCTGTGGACGTGATACCGCCTCCTTTCCGTATAGTGTCTCGATATGGACTGGTGTAATGAAACGCCATGATTGTCTTTTATATTCGAAAAGCGTAACCCATGTGTTACCTCTATGACAGGTTGCACATAAATGATGTAATATATGGTGTTATTTAATTAAATATCAAAATCACCCCAATCTGATGATCTAAACTTTTGTGTGTTATGATTAAAAAAATATTTATAAAGAATTTCTTGTTTAATCCATGTATTTCTCATTTTTTCGTCAATAGGTTTATGTTGTCCTGCTGCAATATAATTATGCATATCAAATAATAAATTACCTATTACTTTAACAAGAAAATTAACAGTTACAGCGTTATTGGCATAATCAGGGTCTGCAACATTTGTTAATCGTTTGTTATCACAATTCCACCATTTTTTTCCAGTTGGCTCTAATTGTATTATCTGTTCATAAGTAACAGCATCACCAGGCTTTTCACCAATACCTAAATTTGTCAATAACTTTCCTTTACCATCCCAAACATAATTGTTTTCTTCAAGCAAAGTAAACTTTTTATTTCCTTGTACAAATACATCTCCTTGACGTGTTACTACTTGGTTTTGTTTCACAAAACCGGAGGTTTCTTGTTTTAAAGTTTCCTTCATTTGACCCACCGTTGCACCATCTGATGGTGCAAAACCATCTTTTACATTCGCTAAACAATTACCAAGACAGTCAATAACTCCTACATCACGTGTAATACAATGATCTTTGATGTATTTTAAATTTACAGCATCATTTTCATTTTTTGGATAACCTATATCGTTAATAACAAATTTATAAAAAGAAAACCCATCTTTTGTCTTTTCAGGTATTATAGAATGTAAATAGCGTCTATTTATGCTGTCTTTTTCATCTACAGGGTCTGCTACGTTAGATATACGTCGATTTTCAGCATTATACGTTTTTCCATCGAATTTTAACGTATTTTTCAATTCCGATGATAAATAACCTCTGTTTATTGCATCAGCGTTTTGATTTGGCTTACCGACGTTGGAAATTCTATGATTACCCGCGTTATATGTGTTTTTGTCTAGTTTCAGTGTTGGTAATATCTCTTTTTTTAATACTTTTAAATTTATTGCATCATTTTCATCTGTGGGATCATTAATGTTTTTTAACCGTTTATTACTAATATCATAATCTCCATCAGGTGTTTGTGGTAAGCCAGCACCTCTTTTTAAAGTATTAAAGTAATATAATCCATCCGAGGAATATCGTCCGAACTTGTCAACACTCATGGTGCAACTGAATAACATTCTAGAGTGTAACCCATTTTTATAATATTAGTCTCGATTTCTAACCCATATCAGTTTTTATACAAATTCTTAGTCTTTATCAGTTACATTTTCATCGCTCCCGGGACATTTAAAATATTTAAAATTTCCACTAACTAATGCTCCGTCTGATTCATTTCGAAACACATGATTTTTATGAATAAATTGTTCACCAGACAATTTTCTAAATCCGCTAAATGAATTTGGATCTGCAATTAATATATTTTGATAATCATTTACATCCATTAATTTAAATCTTTGCTTATTATAAATAAACTCTTTATTTGCACTGTCATATTGTAATGTTTGTCCTACAGTTGCAGCATCATTTGGATCTCTTCCATTATGCAAGTATTTTATTACTTTATTTTTACATGTAAAAAATCTAAAAGAATGATCTGGATCTAGATGTACGGTTTGTGATAAAGCAGCTGCATCATGTTTTTCATAACCCCATCCCATATTTGATAACCCTTTACCCATGCAATCCCAAGCATTATTTTTGTATGTTAATAAATTAAATTTTTCATTACCTTGAACAAATTCATCCCCTTGCTTTGATACTACTTGATCTTGTTTTACAAAAGAGGTTGTTTCTTGTTTTAAGGTTTCCATCATTTGACCCACTGTTGCACCATCTGATGGTGCCGAACCATCTTTAACATTCGCTAAACAATTACCTAGACAATCAATAACTCCTACATCACGTGTAATACAATGATCTTTTATATATTTTAAATTTACAGCATCATTTTCATTTTTCGGATAACCTATATCGTTAATAACAAATTTATAAAAAGAAAAACCATCTTTTGTCTTTTCAGGTATTAATGAATGTAAATAGCGTCTATTTACGCTGTCTTTTGCATCTTTAGGATCATCTACGTTGGATATACGTTTATTTTCAGCAGTATACGTTTTTCCATTGAATTTTAGCGTATTTTTTAATTCTGATGATAAATAACCTTTGTTTATTGCATCAGCGTTTTGATTTGGCTTACCAACATTGACAATTCTATGATTACCTGCGTCATATGTGTTTTTCTGTAGTCTTAATGTTGGTGATATATTTTCTTTTAATACTTTTAAATTTATTGCATCGTTTTCATCTGTGGGATCTTTTATGTTTTTTAACCTTTTATTAGTTATATCATAATCTCCATCAGGTGTTTGTGGTAAACCAGCACCTCTTTTTAAATTATTTGCGTAATATAACCCATCCGAGGAGTAACGTCCGAACTTGTCGACACTCATGGTGCAACTGAATAGTAATCTAGGGAGTAACGCATTTTTATGAGATTACCCCACGGTTTCGGAGTTCATCCACTAAAGCCACCCATTCGTTTTCCAATCCAGTATGACCCGCTTCTTTAGCTTCATGTATTAGTTTCATTCTATCCACCAATTTATTGATATTATTGTAATAAATCACATTTGTGTTATATAGTTTCTTCATTAAACCTGTACCTGTAACAGATTTGTTTCTTTTTCTTGGTTCTGGAGCACTTATATCCAAAGTGGATGACACAAACCTTCGTTTTACAGGTTTTCTTGGCATTATCGGCATTGGTTGTCTTCTCGTTGTTGGTATTAACTTGGATACAAATACTCTATATTTTAAAGACCTAGATCTAAAAACTGGCTGGTCAGCTAAATACTTCCTCCTGTATGCATTGGTGTGTTCCAAAATCTGTTTATATGCTTCCATATCTTCTTCTTTAACTAACAATTCTAAAGGCTTTTTTTCAAATAATAATTCAAATAATCCTCTTGTGCCCTTATATCTTTGATTACCAACAATAATATTATCATCTTCATCAATGTTTACCGGGCTATTACCAACCATTAAACCTTCTTCTGTTAATCTTACTCCATAACTATGGTAGTTTTTATTAGGATTTATTCCAGCTAACATTTTTATCATGTATTTCCTTCCTAAAGGTCCTTTGTTATGAATGTTTTCACCCAACAAGCTTATGTTTGACGGACCTTCCCTTGCTTCTTCTTCTTTTTCCTCTTCACTAGCAGTTGATACATCTTCATGTCCTCTTTTAGCTTTTACTTCATATAATTCTCTTATACCACTATAGTCTGGTGATTCTAGCTCTCTTTCAGGTTCTTCACCGGTAAAACCACTATATGTAGAGGATTCCAGGTCTTCATCACTAAAATCTTCTGATTTTATATTTTCTCTTTCAAACTTTGTAATAGGTGCAATTGCATCTCCTTCCAAAACGGGTTTAGCAAATTTTTTGTTTAATTGTTTCAAGGGTTCAGTAATAGGTTTAAAAGTAGATTCAAGAAATTTCTCCCTTTCGCTAATACCTAATTTTAATGCTCTGTTTTTATCCCGAATAGAATCACTAAGTGATTTTATTTCCTTTATTAACTTTTCTTGGTTAACCATGTTTGTAGCAAGACGTGTTGTACAACAATGAATGTTTTACATCATGATCAGTGTATTAGTATAAATTTATCAAATCCTATCCTGTATCGACCATTGTTTAGCGGTTGTTCCTTTATAATTGTTAAAAACCCATACTTTTCAGCCCAAGCCTTTCCACACAACTCTTTAAATCGTTCGAATGGCATATCCGCACTTACATGGTCATAATATATGTGTTTTAGGTTGGTTTCATCCTGTTTAAATACAATTAACATGTTTGCATTGTCTCTAATGAGCTGTTTCGGTATTTTGCTGTAAGTTTGACCAATATAAATGCTATCTATGTTGTTATGTCGACCCATGGCGAAGTAATTCCTTATTGTATTTTGATTTTCACAAGATACATCGTCAAATATGAATACTGAGAATGGTTTAGCCTCTTGCGGTTGCATGACACTCTCGCTCGCGTTAAATTTAAAATATTTAACTTCAGGTACATTATTGAGTATTTGTTCCAATAACTGATATTTTGGTTGTTGTAGTGACTTTGAAAATACATATAAATTATTAAAACGTAAGCCTTTAGGGTTTGTAATCAAATTGAATACTACATTTGTTTTTCCACAATTGGAAGGACCGGTAACCAGACAACGCACCGTGTTTGGTAACAAAACACCGTGTTTCCCAGTATTGAATTGAGAACCATCCACTGTGAGTTCATCTATATTATTAATAGTAAAATTGTCTTTTTGCGGTATTGTCTCCATCCTTTGTAATGGTTCAACCCAAAATGATGCTCTATCATTATATTAGATCCTTTTTAGGTATCCAAGAATCTTCCGTCTTATTAAATCCTAACCATCTTACTTTAACCTTATCTTTTTTGCGTTGCAACACCTTTTCTACTAGATATACATCACCTACTGTTGATTTTAACATTTCATGTCCATAAAAACCTCCTTCAAGCAATTGTCCTTTATTATCTTTTAAAATGTAAGTTTCTGGTACTGTAGGTTGCACCTTAAATACGGTAAATACCTCATTTGTCCAGTTCGGAAGATATCTTTTACTGAATACACCTTTGTATTTGCTTATTCGCACTTTATCACCAACATTAAACCTTTTAGGCTTTAGTTTTTCAACTTTTGGTTTAGTATTCATTTTTATACGTTTTAATACAAGTTTTTCATTTTTATTAGTCACCTGGCTTGGTTTCATACCGATAGTTCTATGAAACTTGTTATTGTAATCGCTTATAAGTTTTGGTAACACATCAATCCATACGTGTGATCCTCTGTTGGAAAACATCTTATACATCGCACCTTTTAAAGTTCTGTTAAATCTTTCAATTATTGATGCTTTTACCTCTGAATTGGTTGAGTAATGGTTAATGTTGTGTTTTTTCATTAAATTTGCAAATTCCTTATTAAAATATTCTTTTCCATCATCAGTTTGTAAATGTTTTATAGTATGTTTGTCTCTTTGTATAGCTGTTTCCATTGCTTTTGTAACACTTTTGCCACTTTTATCTTTTAGTGGTAAAGCATCTGCCATTTTTGAAAAACAATTAATAATAGTCAATATGTATTTAAATCCTCTATTTTGTTTACTATAAGGAATCATTTCGATTAAATCCGCTTGATATAAATCATTTATTCCTTTTATCACTGTATTTCTTCGTGGAAACTTTCTTCTTGCAGGTTTATGAAGCTCGTTGACAATTTCTTGCTTCAAGTTCTTCATATTGCAGGTTTGAATGTTTCATGTATCACATGTATAATCACAATGAATGTTGTCTTAAATATTCACATCATTTATATAGGTCAAGGTCATCCAAACTTGTGTAAAAAAATGGGGAACACGGCGTTTGACTTGCCGTGTTCCCCATTTTTTTACGGAAGGAGAAAGGAATAAGGTCGAAGTTGTAGAAGGACGAAGAATAGGTTACTAGTCGATAGGGTTTAGAGAGTAGTGGCCAAAAGGAAGAGTGTGAATTTTATCCGGCATAATATGCCTTTTATCATCTCGAGCTGATAGTGCCCTTTTAACTTCAGTGACACTGTAGACCTCATGTTTAAAGCTTCTGATAGTGTTGAACGTTGCAGACATTGTAGAATCTTCAAACAAGCAGGTCTTGTAATGGTCAAACGTCACATGTTTCTTCAAGTACGATGTTTTGACTCCTTTTGCTTTCTTGACTGTCGGTGTGTTGTTCTCGTTGTACATTTTAAATGAATACAATTTTGCCATCAGTGCCACTATTTCTTCTAAAGGCATTCCATTTGCTTCATCTTTAAATTTTCCGATTACTTTTTTATTCTTTTCGTTGTAATTTGGATGGTTCTTCGGATAGTCAGAGAAGTCAAAATCGTCTTTGTATGGGAAACTCCTTAGGTCTTCATACATGTCCAAAGTCTTTATCCAGTAGATAAACGCGTCGGTATCCATGTATGCAACTCCAATGTTGTCTCTTCCGTAGTGTTTAACCATTTTGTTGTAATGGAAATCATACATTAAAGTTTTACTTATATCCAAAATTGACATTCCAATGTATAACGGACGATCCATCACTATTGTTGTTTTCTTCATACTTACGACAACTAGATCTTCGTTTATAATCATAGATGTTCCAAAATTTGGTTTTTGCACTAATTTTTCCAATTTCTTAGGATCACTTACTAATTTTACAATCTTGTGTTTTCTTTTGTTTTCTAAGGTCTTCCCGAAGATGGCGTTGTTCATCAATTTGTAAAAGTCCTTTTCAAATGCTGATGTTGCTGCTGCTCTTCTTGTAGTGTTGGAATCAATATATGGTTTCAACCAACAAGACTGGGTGAATTCAATTGCTCTATGAATTCTCACCACACGTAGACCCAATTCAAGAGCTTGTTGAACTACCCAGTAGTGAGCCACATACCGATCTTTATTCTCCAACGTCATCATCAATTTCGGCCATCTTCCTGTCGGTGAAACTTCAGTCTTGGCTAGGAGAGGCAAGTCGTAGTGATGGTCATGAAGGTGCTCCGGATATTCGAAATCACAGTCCAAAATATAGCCTTTTGGACCATTCTTTGGAATCTGTGAGATGTCACCGATGGTGGCCGGGTCGATCCATTTGAAGTCAGCGTAGGGAAGCGGATTTGACATTGCCCAACCATAAAGGTTGTTTGCGTCAAAGTAACCAAGGTAGACCGATGGTTGTCTCTCATCGAAGCCTGGGATGTACTTGTTGTTAGCTTTGACATGACGTGTTACAGCTTGTGTCAAACCGCCCCGTACACCAGATTCTATCATGAGCACCATATCAATATCTGTTAGAAGTTCCAATCGACAGTTGGTTGACTTTAGCATAGCTTGCCATGCTAATCCTGGAGATGTGTACGAGTGTAGAGGGTCCAGTCCATAGGCGGAGAAGCAGGTGTTTCGAAATTCTTCCATCACATCGCACAGCAGAGTTACGTCCAATTTTATGTAAAAGTCGGAATATTCCCCTAAGGTTTGAATGTTTAGTTGGTTCCAAACATTACAAGCATGATTGTAGTCTTCAACGGAGATTTCACTTTCATTTAACTTGCTATTGAAGGCTTCAATCGGTGGCAGACTGGTTTCTTCGAATTTTTCTGCAGAAGTTATGTAATCATAGGGGAACACTCCTTTACGCATTACTAAGTCCAATTTATCTTCAGGTACAATTTTGCTGGTTTCTTTTAGATCTTCTCTTCTTAGGTTCTCAGACAATTTGCTCAAACTAGATGACATAAATCTATAAGAGTCTACGAAGCGAAGTTTAATTTTACCTACTGTTTTTGAGAAACTGATGTACTTCTCCAATGTTTCAGCTAATACTTCGATTTTTCCATCATCTCGTCCTAACTCTGGGATAATGAAGTGGGAGTCATAGCCGCTAAGATTGTGTAACACGACAGGGATAAAGTTTGGCAGTTTGTAATTTATATTGCATGAATTACAAGCAGCTCCTCTGTATAACCCTGTCAGGTGATCGTGATCTCTTACTTTTTGATTTTCTTCACTGAAGCTCTTCTTGCATAAATAACATCTTGTTGCCAAATTGTATTCTTCTTGTTGATTTTGATTCAAAGGTTCCATAGGTAAAACATTACCGAATAAGCGTTGCACCTTTTCAGCAATGTCATACAACTGGTCTACGAAATGCTTAGCGGCTTCTTCCCCACGGTAGAGTATCGGAGTGGATGTTAAGCCATAGTCTTGCAACTGTTCTTCAGGCAAAGTCGATTTCACCAATAAGCAAAAACTGTTAGGTTGATGCAGTTGATATTTGGTTCTTCTAGTCACCTCACCATCCGGAAGCTCCTGTGGTACTAACGTGGATTCGAAATCTGCGTAGACGGCTACTGGAATCCGATATTGGTGAACTGTTTTGTTGAATTGGATGAACGCTCGAGATGGCGGCGGCAGACTAATCTTCACTTCATAGTTGTCATTACAAAGTCTTTGGTGTTCCTTCAACCACTCCGATCCTCCACGTCTCAAATCTTTATTCGTAAAACAAAAGCATCTCTTACACACTGTCACTCTAATTTTATTTTTCGTTAATTGTCGTACAACCAATGCTTCAAAATCTTTTATCCACACATAATGTGAAATTTCGCCTTTAGTTATCAATAATAAATCAGTATGGTTTCTTTGCTCCACTTTTCCAACTCGTAGAGGATACACATTGTTCGAATCATCTAAGCCGAACACGTTAACAGAAACACCTGGATTTTGTTTCTCAAATTTTGCAATTTGATTAAGACTCACAGGATACGACATTCCTCGGAAGTTGTAGCGGTGTTCGTTTTCATAATATTCCCTACCAACTCTACAAGGATTATGTTTTACATACTTAGTTAGCATCGCATACTTAAAACATTCATTATCCCCGTTTGTAACATTTCTGCAAGAGTTGGTGTCTTTAATTTTCTTTGGTAGAGGGATAAAGCTGCTACCCCTCATACCATATCCATGCTTGTGAACCCTCACATCCATACCTTCAATCGATGATAGCGTCCAGCCAGATCCTCTTCCTTCGTGTTCTTGGAGTTTCATTAGCAGTTCATTCAAACAATCTTCTAAAATTTCGTTGATATCAGATGTGGTTGTAAGGGTTCGGTTTTTAGCAATGAATGCTCTCGGTGAGTTTTCACCATTGGTATTAGTAAACATAGCCTCCAACACCAATCCAAATTTAATAAAGTTCAATCTTGCCAATTCTTCCATCAATGTTTTTACAACTAAATTTTTAGCTTGGGTTATAAAGTTTTCCAATTCCAATTGCACATTATTAATTTTGAAATGAGTTACAACTGGTCCTGGCAAGGCTGTGGTGCGCAGTTGTCTTATTTCTTCCACTTCTTCTGTATCCTCTTCTTCCATATCCTCTTCTCGGGTACGCAGTTGTTTTACATCTTCCACTTTTTTTCCTTCCATTTCCTTTTCAATAAATCCTCCAGCTGTAGATGGTCCAGCTCCGGCAAATTGAATAACACTTGGTCTTCTTCTTTGCATTAACTGTAAATAGCTAGCCCAGTCCTTCTGCTTCTGGGGTTTTTCCAAAAACCGATCAATCGCATCCAAGTCTTCTTCACTTACTACAATCTCTTCTTTTCTGTCCTCTTCACGATGCAATTCTCGGTGTAACTGTAGATAGCTATCACAGTCGTCCATCTGTTTCTGGTAGTTTTCCAATAACCGATCAAACGCATCCAAGTCTTCTTCACTTACAACAATCTCTTCTTTTCTGTTTTCTTCATGATGCAATTCTCGGTGTAAAACAAAGATATCTTCATCTTGGAAAAACTCACCACAAATATCGCAAAGAGCCATTTTTGAACAAGTTTGGCTTTGAGTGTGCACTCGGTGAATGTCCAAGCAATAATGAGCAGCGCGCTCAACCGGGTCCCTTTATACCCGAGGTTGAAGGGTGGGGGAAGGTGACGTCATATACATCCGGTTTATCAATCATTTAGTAAATTTGGCTTTTAAACACCCATTTTCAATATATTCTTCAACAGGCTTGATAAACCAATAATGTTTGGTCTAAATCCACTACTTTGTACAAATATTTTTGAAAGATGTCTGTTTGAGCAAGTTTATGTGGAACAAGGTCACTTGGAATTATTATTTTTAGCGGGGATAGAGCACTGCAATAGAGCCATGGTATAGAAGTGGTGTATCCATCCAATTGGTTTGCCCTTTTTTTATACCCCCACCAACTATGCATTTATGTGGGTCAAGGTCGCGTAAAAATACCCTTTGAGCGGGGGATAAACCACTAAGCAGCATGCTAGTCCATTGCCGCAAAGTGATCTATCCCCCGCTCTGTTCTACAAAAACCTCAATCAAGTCCAAGTTCAAGTCCTAGTTTAACACTTGGTTGGGAGA
Organism: Neoaliturus tenellus; assembly: GCA_030545055.2. NCBI lineage: Eukaryota > Metazoa > Arthropoda > Insecta > Hemiptera > Cicadellidae > Neoaliturus > Neoaliturus tenellus. Next base: position 216,838,243 of record CM061533.1, read on the forward strand.
ATTACATTAGTTTGATGCTTATTTCTACCGTTACACTTGCTCCATTCTCAAAAAGATATAAATAATATAATCCTGGATACTGTTTTGTTTCACGTCCTACATGTTCCTTAATAAAGTCAAAAGCCAATCTTTTTGAATATTCATTATGAAACACTTCTCTCACACAAACAAGAATTTTTTCTTCCACCAATTTCAGTTGAATTGATGATAGTTTGCTTACATCATCCTTGTCTATCAGGGGTAGCTTGTAGGTGAAAGTATTTGGTGGTAGTTTTCGCGTTCTGTCAAGTAAACAACAAAATTTTTTATACAATTTCTTCTCATTGTCTGTAATACTATTAATACCAATCAGATTATAGTACGAAGGTTTATAAGGTATACGACGAGACATTTTTGGTCACCGGTCTTCTTAAGAATGAGCTCCTGGACAACCACTTCCAACGAAAGGTGGAGCGTGAATGAGAAGTGCGTGCAACCCGGCCGCCTTATATCCCCACCGACCACGGGTGAGCCCCACCCAAGGGTATAGGGTAGGGGTAGGGTGGGGGCGGGGGTGTAGGGGTGGAGGTGTAGGGAAGGGGCGGGGGGGGGGGCGGAGGTGTATGGGGTGGAGGTGTAGGGGGTGGAGGTGGTGAAGGGGGGGGGGCGGGGGCGGGGGCGGGGGCGGGGGCGGGGGCGGAGGTGCAGTGTCAGTCTTTACTATATTTAGGTCGAGGTCACGTAAAACTTTAAAAAAATAAAGCCCCACCTGGGGCATTTAGGTTGCCATCGCTATAGTCTCTAAAGAGACCCAACTATGGACAACTACAGACTTGTGTGTTAGTAATGCCTACCCATTAAAGTTTAAAAGACAAAGTACTTTAATATATTTACTGTGTTAATAAAAACCTTACTGTTAAAGATTTTGAAAACTTTCATATATTTAGGTCAAGGTCACAGAAAACTTTTAAAAAAATTAAGCCCCACACCCCCATAGGGGTGTGGGGCACTTGGGTTGTCATCGCTGTAGCCTCCGAAGAGACCCAACTATGACAACAGGGCAACATCCAATGTCGTGTTCCCTTCGCCACGCGAGACTTGTAAACATTTACTGCATTGTCTTTTCAATAGCTAACAAAAGTTCATTTACATAATTTTGAGTTTCCAGGAGGAAACAAACTGAGGACACCCTAATGGCTTACGTCCTCGGTCCGAGTGCAGAGGCCGCCGCAACCTTTTGCATGCCAGCGTACAAACGGACATACTCCCACAACCCCAGCCGCAACCTGTTGCATGCCTGAGAGGAGCCTAACAATACTTCAAAGTAACTTTACTCCCGTAATCTTTAATATTTTTAATTTAGCAATGCAGTAAATTTTTTACAAGTCCTTTGTGGGTCAAGGCCACACGGACATTAAAAAATTTCGGCCCCCGTACATCCATGGCGAACCATGAATGTTCGGGGGCCTTGGGGACTACAAAACACAAATAGCTAACAAAGATTTATTTACATAATTTTGAGTTTCCAGAAGGGAATCTAACTGAGGACACCCTAGTGGCTTACGTCCTCGTCCGAGTGCAGAGGCCGCCGCAACCTTTTGCATGCCAGCGTACAAACGGACATGCTCCCAAATGCCATCCGCAACCTTTTGCATGCCTGGCAGGAGCCTAACAATTATGAAAAGTGGCTTTACACGGGGGCCTACTCCCGTTCCCTGTCGTTACAATTTAATTTGAGCTGTGAAAAACGCTCAAGGGGAAATGCTAAAACAAGCGTATACACTTTAGTTAAATATAACACACTTACATTACACAATTGAGCTCAACATGGTTAATGCTGGAACAAGCACATACACATTAAACACATATGATAAACAAGACAAACAAGACAGACAGGAGACATAAGGTACAAGTAAAACAATCTCATATAAAACACTTCCCAATACCCAAACGCAAGCGCAATGTCTTAGAAATAATACAAGTCTTAAAGTTAGAGTAGACTTCGCTAAACAGTGAAGGCGCCTTTCAGTGTTTAGTGAGGCCTATGGCGGTCCGTCCCGATCGTTCACGTTCAACGCTCGGGAGCGGACTGCGAGCCGGCTGTGGCCGGGCCGCCTTATATCCCCACCGGTCTCCCCCGGCATGGGGCGGGGGTCCACCCCGGGGGCGGAGGTCCACCCCGGGGGGGGGGGGGGGGTCCGCCCCCCAAAAAACGGAGACGGGGGCGGAGGGGGGGGGGGGGTCCGCCCTCAGGGGTGGTTCAAGGTCACCGACTACACTTTTACTCTAAGTGTCTGGTTCGAGGTCACCCACTACACTTTTACTCTAAGTGTTCGCAATACCCCCACCCTAATCGAGTCCCTAAGCTACGTGACGGCGTTCAGCCAGTATGTCTCAGGCTTGCATGCGGTAAGCATCGCTGCTCTTCGACTCTGTTCATGTAAGTGTTTTACAAGTTTTTGCCTCAAGGTCGTTACACTTTAACTCTGGACTAACATGGCTTGGATTTTCTCTGATTTTACTCAAGGTCATCACACTTTAACTCTGGGACTGCATCAACTTGTATTATTTCTGTGTTTTGACTCAAGGTCATCTCACTTAAACTCTGGGATGGTATCAACTTGTAGTATTTCTATGTTTTGACTCAAGGTCATCACACTTTAACTCTGGGGCAATATCGACTTGTAGTACTTCAGTATTTTAGCTCAAGGTCACCACACTTTAACTCTGAGACTGCATCAACTTGTATTATTTCTGTGTTTTGACTCAAGGTCATCACACTTTAACTCTGGGAAGGTATCAACTTGTAGTATTTCTATGTTTTAACTTAAGGTCATCACACTTTAGCATGTAACTTTAAGGTAGCACCGAAACGGTGCTACCCGGCTTGACATTTTCAAGTTTCCCAAGGTTATCACAATTTCCCCCACCACTTCCCATATACCTAGAGTGCGCGGGGCCGGACAGTCAGTCGCTCGGTGTCTGTCGTAGGGTGCACATCGCGGTTGTAGTACTGGTCTAAAGTAAGGCAGCTGGGCTAGTTCAAGGTCACCCGAGCGGTGTCACATGACGGTTTAGGCAGAGTCACGTTGCAAACTTCAAGTTTCCTCGGCACTTTTGCTGTTTCTCATCGCAAATTCGCTCCAAGTCGTCAAGGTCATGGGAACCGGACTAAAACTCGGAGCGTAGTGCGAGAAACCGCAAAAGTGCCGAAAAATTTTAGGTTTCAGCGTGACCTTGACCTTTGTGACATCGATGACGTCATTTTGGTAACGTAAGGGGTGATGACGTCATCCGCACGTCATTTCTGTGACGTCATGGGTGTGACGTCATGGATGTGACGTCATTAGTGATGACGTCATCGATTGCGTCATCGATGACGTCATCGATGACGTCATCGGTGGGGTCATTGACCTCGATGACGTCATCGCTCAGGTGACCTTGAAGTGAGCCAGCAGCCTTACTTTTGCACTACTTACGACATCAACCATCGTATTACTGCCGGCTGTACGGGTAATTCAGTTCAACATAAACCTAAAGTACGTGGACCGGCTTACATATACTTTACCTTGTCGTGCTTATTATTTATACATATCGTTTTTATACGTTTGACACAATTATATAAGACAATTAAAAAAATATGTTCAGGATATAAACCTTCTATGAAGTATAAGAATGTAAACAGGCATTCCGAATATATGTACTTTTTGGGTTTCTTATTATCACCTTTCAATGTAATTTTAGACATCCTCACTTGGAGCAATGGTTCAGAAAAGGAAAATATGAGAAAAATAAAATATGAGATCTTCTGCAACTAGAGATGTTACCTGCTTATGCCCCATCCCCTGACATTGCTAGTTTTATTCATCTTCCAAACTGTGTATATTTGGAGAGAGTTGAAGAAATACGAACGTACCGTTCGAAAAGTAATATGACCAGGATCCTATTATCCGACAATGAATTAATATGGGCTTCCAGGGCTACGCAATACAGGCTTTCAAAGCTTCAATATTAATCTTATGGAAAAAAGGTAATTGAATCATTAGACAGCTTTTGTAATAAAAATGATATAAAATCAAGAAAAACAGATGTTTCAGATATAAAACGTTTTTAACTAATTGGGTCCATACAAACTGAAATTTTTGTCGCAATTCTACCAGTGGGCGATGTCTAGTTTTAAAAACCTAATGGTACAGTCCCCAAAATTAAACCAAAATCATTTCCTTACAGGTTACAAATTACAAGGCCTAACACCTTTTAGTGAAAAATTAATAACAAATTATGGATAATTGTAAACAGCCTCAGTAAGCTGTAAAATACTGGTATTAAATTACATTTTACTATTCGAACAAAAAAATAAAAATAAAAAAATCAGGTGGTGATACTCTCGGTGGGTTTTCACTCAAATATTTTCAGAACAATAAAGAGCGTTCAGGACAACATTATTTCAACCGTTATTGAATGAAAAATAACTTGGAAACTCACCCTTCACGATATGTGATTATGTAAGTAATTATTTTGTTTGACATTAGGAGTAACACTTAACAGGTACATTTATTAAACAACTTGTATAAAATTACAACATAAAACACCTTGGAACAGTGCTCTCTGTTATTAGGTTTTGTGAAACACAATCTTCTAAATTGAACTAAATAAAACAACTTTCCACTCAGAAACACGCCTACATATTTCCAAGAATTATATTTACAAAGAATATTAGATAAACAAAACTTCTGTTTATATTTAGTGCAAGTCTTTACTTATTATACGGTGTGTTTGTAAGAAATGATGTGTTTCATCTTTATAACTGAATGTTTATGTGTACTTTAAAGAATGCTCACTGTGTTTAACTCGGCTGCTCCTTCGTTTTTAAAAACGATTAGGTAAGCATCAAAAAGACACTTTTGCTCCAAGTGATGAACAACGTTTTTTGATCATAATGCGGAATTAGACTTAAATAAAATATGCGGTTAAAATATGAACTATTTAATTTGTATTTTCGAGGCTATATTGACAGAGTAAAAAATATGCAATGTTAACATTTCTGTTATTTACAAACAATGGGGTATTGCCGGCCTCGAGATCGTGTTTCGATCGAGAGCAGGCAAAGCATTTTTGGCCGAGTTACGAACGATATTTTTCATCACACTACACAATTCAATAAATTCTAACAAGTGAAAAAAAATATTTTTCGTTCATGACAAAAAAACCATAACCTCAACTAACCTAGCGAGATGTACTGCTTGTGTTTCTGGTTGCTAGGCAACCCCTTCACATCATTTAAAGCCACCGAAACTAGAATACTCTAACGGTAGGTGACAGCTACAGCTGATTCCAAGGGAAAATCACTATTTTCCCATGTAGGCCTACGTCACATACAGGGTGAGTTTCTTAAAGTGATCCAATAGCTAATTTTTTATTCTAAATGTGACAGTATACATCTACATCTTATGGGGGACTTTTTTTCTTTTTGCTTAGCACAAGCTGGACCTGCTTAAATCCGCATGGGCCCGTAACTCCAATGGATTATGTTGTTCCTTCTTTTTCGTTATTTACTCTGGTGGCTGACCATATGACCGTGTCTGAAATTTCTTGTACAGGGGTTTCTTGTACAAAATTTCTTGTACAGGGGTCGCGTATTAAATATGTATACAGGGTGAGTTTCTTAAAGTGATCCAATAGGTAACTTTTTTATTCTATATCTGACAGTATACTTCTTATGGGGGACGCCCTTTACTTTTTTATTTCGCTTTCAGGTATGCATTTCACTTGAGAAAATTTCCCGCTATTTTTCCAATATGGCGGCCAATTTGAAAATTTCTAATTGAACATCCATTTATGGTGTTCTTTGGAATATCCATGTCATTTTAATACTTCTTTATTCTTTGCCATTTTTCTCTAAACCTAATGGTTAGGGAGCTAGAGGCAATTAAAGTCAGTAATTCAGTTACTGGTGGAAAACCCCACATGTTTTAAATGGGGCACGTGGTTCGTGCTTTAACAGTTGAGTCAGCTGCTTTCAGCAATTCTTTTGTTTGAATTTTAAACTTCGCAAGAACAATGTTAAAATTGTTAGAATTTCAAATCAAGATTAAGTTTAAATAATATTTTTCCTATGGTACCATAAAGATATTATTTATTATTTCAAAACAAAGATATTTGCAAAGTTCAAAGAAACTCGTTTTAACCTTTTTCGAGATCCGTGTGCATACATACATACAAATATACCTTAGGTACTCGTGTTAGGATATTAGCTATACTATGTAGGATAATATATTATCTATATACGAGTATTTTTATGTCTTTGTAGCTATAATGATTTGAATTTAAGAACCGTTACTATTTATTTTAAGTGCTTTTTAAGACTAAACATGTTTTAGTTTAGATATGATAAGACAGGTTTTAATGTTACTTGTGAGTAAAAACATAGAAAAAATCATATAAATAGAATGTATAATATCGAGGTAAAATTTGCTTCACAATGCAGCACAAGACTTAGCAGGCTAGCTTTATAATTCCACACCTACTATTGTGTTGTTGTTAACATTCTCATACACTTATTTTGTCATCCGACCCCAACAAAGTGTTACTTAGTCAAATAAAAGACAACTTTTTATGGAAAATATTTACCATTTGCAATATAATCAATCAAATAATCATAACTTTAAGTTGCGATTAGATCAAAACTGTTAAAAATAAAACAAGGATACAAATAATTTGAGGTATTTTGAATTGTGCAAGTAATAAAAGTGTTTGTGGGTAAAAAATAACGTAAATTAAACGGTCTGATACCCTCATACAATGTGTCGTCAGATGACATAAGTGATGCTCAGTCCACACAATCAATCCACATGACAATAGCAAGCGTTGTATGGCACGGGTTTGTGTGAAACACACTGTATCGCTGCGAAGAGCCCTGGTTTATTGATTGGAGTTGTGAGTTGTAAATAATCTATGTTATGTTTTATTGTAATTAAAAAGCCTAATCCTGATTTATTTTAAGGGAATCTCTTTCTTGAATTTATTGATTATTGGTTATATGTATATTTTACAATGGTCTCGCGTATACGACATAGTTGTTAGTTGATTTATAACAGTATTCACGTTTCTATTGCATTTTATTATCCCAAACAGTAAAACTCTGTGATTTCTGTTACATGTGGAACTATTTTACTCGCTTGGTTCAAAAAAAATTTATTATGGCCGTATAATACAATTTAATGAGGGGGTTCTTGTGTAAGCAGTTTTAGCGATTGTTAGCGTTTGTTTAAACTGTATAATATTTAAAGAATAGTTCATCAGTATTTTTATTTACACTAACTCCTATCACTCCTATGTTTATTGAGAAAAAACAATCTCAAAATTAGTTTTTCTTTTATTGTCCTAAGAAGGTACTATGTATACCAATTTTTTTTCTCGGTTATACAGTTGTTATTATACTGTTACTTTATAATGTTAGTAGGCTCCTAACCGAAGTATATAGTAAATAAATATATTATTTGTAATTAAAACTCATACGAGTGGGATTAATTTTCTTTAATATAATTTACAATTTTATTTTATTTTGCATTTGCGTTTATTCTAGAACCAGATCGGTTAGAGATTAAGCATTAAAACCGGTTACGTCATCAATATGGCATCAATCATAACGAGACTTTTATTTGTTGAGAGAAAACAGTTAACATTCTATCATGCACAAAACAAAATACTCAATTAGGAATTTCCCACATCCTCGAACTCACGGTATATTCACAAAGTACAGATTACTACCAATATATTTTTTCAATAAAAAGGTTACGTGCATTGACAGACTTCATGTACCCGAGTTTACTAGGATATCTTTTTCATAATCATTTCATGAAAACCTCGCTCACATAATAGTCGCCAGGTTTTTTCCTAGTACAACACACATGTTTATATCAACACAAAAACGAAACTTAACGCACTCGTTCATTACCGCCCGTTTTGCGAACGAAAGCAATAAATGACTTTCGAGACTAGTAATGAAAACTACTATTTCAACACAATATAAAAATTACATGAATTACATTGTTTCTTACTTGTTGTAAGAAACTACATCCATTTAACCCAAGAAAGACGTCAATGAATGTATTTAAATTACTAATATTATTTGAGTCAACACATAATAGAAGACAAACTCTTAGGCCTGTCTAAAACTGATAACAATAATCCATTATCTAGGTCCTTTAGGGTTTCACATTATTTTTAAACAAATGATAAAATAAAACTTTGAAAACTGTAATGAAACAATATATTAAATACTTAGGCTCTGTACTTCAACTCAAGAGTCATAACATTTGCTATATAAAAATTTAAGATGGATTATCTTCCTACATATTTTATGTATTAGATCAATATAGATACTTAGTTATGTATTAGATACTTATAAGTACTTTCTTGAAACATCGATTCACTCTATGGTGCGTACTTTAATTTTAGTATGACTGAAGGGTGAGTGTGATGGCTAAGATGAGGTGAAGCTTTATTTGAGTAATCTTCAACTACAAAATATGAATGTACAATTTAATTTGTCTTATTATTATGAATCAATTAAAAGTGTTTGAACTTGGCCTTTCCGACAATAACTATAGCCACTTTTAATTACATCTAACAATGTATGCTGTATATGTATACATTGGTCCCTGTAACAGGAGAATTAAACTACGTTTTTGTACATTTGAGATGGATGGCAAATGACAGTTTTATTTTGTTGCAGGCACGGTTAATAGTAGTTACTCCGGAAACTAACTATAGCTCCCTCCAAATATAACTACCTAGGTTTATTTGTAAATCAAATATTTCTACAACAGTGTGCTCAACTATATTCAAAACAAACTTGCTGGTTTCGTATACTAGGATTAAGCTTATTTTGCGCGTATGATAATGATCGGAATAAAAATTACCAACCCTCATTTTAAGTCATTTTTTCCTAAATAAATACTACCAGTAATGTATGAGCACATCAATAGATTTCAACGCCTACTTAAATTTACATTAGGAAATTAGGCTACTCATTTAATTAGGATCCTATAAAAAATCCATTTGTTACTTTAAATTCAGGAACTTGTTGTTTCAGGAAACTATTTCAGTACCTTATAAATCCCCTCTTAAAGATTTATTTGATTTTTTTCATTTTAAAAATTGTTCTGTACCCAGAAGAACCTTCTAAAGAAAACTCAATGTTATTAAATTTTTTATTCGACAATCTTTCTGAATTGAGTAAACAAAACTAGATATTCAATCGGTAATTGAAAGCATCCTTTCATGAAATTATATTAACATTGTAAATAAAATTTCTTAAACTGTATTTATATGTAGTTAGTGAAACGTTCTGTGACGTTGGGTATAGGGCAGGTATCTCTTTCAGTAAATATAGAATATTACTAACAATCTTATCGGTTATAGCGTTGACTATATCATATATTAAGCATACTTTCTGTGACTACATATACCCTAATGTAAATGCATATAGTCAACGGTAAGAGTAATTCTGTCTTTATATTAGGCACATTTTACATTAAGAAAATGCAAAATATATTAGTTTTAAAATTATCAATTAATTGTGTTACTGTAGAAAGTAAGCAATCTTTTGAGTTTGGCATCCCGTTTCTCCCCTACTTTGTTAGTGAATGTTTTCAATCCAATCATCACTCGACATTGTGTTTGTCTCATTCAGGCATTGTAAATGATATTTGATTTAAAGAGTAGTTACTCCGGAAACTAACTATAGCTCCCTCCAAATATATGAACCAAATTTCAGTTTCTGATACGGATTGGTTGTCCTCCTACACGTCTATGAACTTACTCCCAAGTTAACTCTAATCAAGATTTTAGTTACTCGTCCTTTAAAAGTTGAGTTCGCTTGTATGGGCATGCTATTCAATATTAATGAAGTTATTGTCATTTTATGATAAATAAATTGCTAGCTTGGTTTTAAATGTTAATATAATTTTTCCTGAAATAATAAGTGATTAATTTTAACCAAGCAAAAAATGTGTTATTGTATGATACTTGTGTGTGTTATATTTGTCTTCTGGTTTTAACTACTGGATTACAGCTTAATCTTTTATCCACCAAGTGAACAAGACAAAAATAATATAACGCCTTGAGTGAATACGACTACGAAAAACAACCTACAGGTGGGGTATCAATTCCAGCTAACATTCAAGATAACAAGACCATAGAGCTAAGATAAGATATTCAAGGTAATATAAATCCACATTTAACAATTCCTTTTGGGAAGGTCTCTAAAGAAAATCCTTAAAAATTTGCATATGTCTCGGTGGTATGATGAATTTATGTTCTCCTTAAAATTACCCATAAAACTGCCTCAAGGGGTCTGTACTGTCAGAAGTTGTTGCATTTTCAATTTTTCTAAATATGATAGATGAAAATTTGGTCGATTGTTGATATCAACCAGTCGTCTGACGTCAAGTTTGGGGCGTCGATTTTATTCTCCAAAGCTCTTTTAGTCGATATATTAGTGACGACAATACAATATAATACTAAGAGAAGATTAAAGTTATATATTGTTAATAAAAATAATATAGGAGAAACGAATGTTCGTAAGAAAGAATTTCACTTTTATTTAACAATAGCTCTTTAATTCAACTTAAATTCACTTCAATTAATTATATCTACATTCAACCAGAAAAGTTAGATTTTTATTTAAGTCAACAGCCATTACCTTCTATATTCGCATCGGTATGTGAGTTTCAAAAGAGGCAAGATTTTATTTGGCGAGTAGTGTTTTAGTCGTTTAACCTTAACTTTACAAAACTTCAGTATATCTTAATTGGAAACTACTTAGCAATTAAGTCTTATAAGAGGAGGGATATTTTAAATGTACCAGATTTTATTTAATATGGTAACACTTTAAAAAATCTGATGGTAAAATGTGTCGACTATACAAGGTGTCCAAAAAATAGGTTTAAACATTTGATTTTATATTACTTGCCTACACACCGACCATTTTGGAACTCTACACAATTTATAAAACAGGATTTAAAATTTGGGTAGAAATTTTAGCTCCATTAACTTCTATAGAATAAAAAAAGTGCAACATTGAATATTTTATCAATCTGCTTTCTATAAAAATTATGTCTTGAGTAAGCTGTGAATTGCACTTCGTTTAATGTAGTTAGTTATATTCATATTTGGCAAAATATGTCGATTCAAAACTCCAGAACCCAAGATTCTAAAACATGAAAAATGTAGTCTCTATGAGAGGCAAAATTAAATGCTTATAAGAACGAAATTTCGATACTCATATTTTTGAAGGACCACTAGAACCAGAACTTAAGTGTTAAGTGTTAACCAGATTAAGTGTTAGGTTAAGGGTAAAAAGTCAATGGATCAAGTTTTGGGGTATTTGAAGATCTACGTGCGAACGATTTGTACTATGTCGACTTATCAACTGTCTATGGACATAGAACAGTTATAAAAACGATTTTGTGAACAATTATAAAAACTAAAATAAAATAAACAAAAGAAGTAGTTTTAAGGGTCGACGGGGGTCACAGAGCAAGAATCACAAGTCATAGTTCACAATTATTGTAGTTGTTTGTAAACCTTTTAATAATGATATATTTTACAGATTTCTCGATATTACTCTCTTAAAGTAAAATACCAATAGTAAAATGTTTCTGAAAATTACCATAATAATAAGTTTTTATGGTTCACAGAGAAGCATACTGCACAATGTCACATGACATTCTGAGTGAAGTAATTTATATTGTTAACTGTTATTGTTATAAGCAACTCTATCGTCGAAAAACCAATGTAGCAATTAATTCATCTTGCGTTATGCATGTTTTGTCATGATTAAAGTAAAAATGGAGAAGTCCGTTGGAATAAATAAATACCAGTAAACAAATAAGGAAAATTGTGAATCGTGTTACGATCTTTCCAAACACATCCCACAGATTCTTCCATAGAACCAACCGTTTTATTAGTATATGTCCGAATTGGAAAGTAACTCCCAAAAAATTATTATAAAAGCGATGTTGATGGTTAAAGGGTGGAAATAGCACAAATCTTTAACCGACCACATTTGTAAAACGTTTAGTGATTTTTTTTACGAATTTTATAAGACCAACCATTTATTTTGGTTAAGCTCAAATCAGAGAACACATAATTAAAATTGTTTAAAGATACCAGAGAAATCCGTCTAGACAGTTAACGGAGGGAAATGCGACAATATGTCAAAAGACAGACATTATAGTTCATTTTATATGCTTTCGATGGTACTTCAAAATATTTAGATAAGACAAAAAGTTTGTCTGAGAGGAACTATGGCAAGGAACTATGGTAATTTTATTCATAAAAGTTCAGCAATCTTTATTTTTTTGTAACAGGTTCTAATTTAAATAGTTTATATTTTGGTTTATTTTCCTAATATAGAATCGTGCGTAGTAACTTTGCAGAATTTAATGTGTCTACGTACTACAAAAGATATTGATTGAATCACAATTTAATAACCATTAAGATCGGTCTACAGGGTTAACTAGCAAAGATACAATAGTCATAGGACCTAAGTTGTAATGAATTAAAAGTCCTTTCGCAAAGATTTTCTCTGATTGTTGTTGACCGATAGAGCAAAACAAAATTTTCTCGGTTTTTTCAATTTTTCACGGTTTTTTATTTTCAAAATTTTGAATTTCTTGTGGCTTAAACTTGGAAATTTTTATTTTTGGTATTTCTCTTTAAACCAACGTATGTACAAAATTTCAAGTCCTACCTCTACCGGAAGTTTGAAGTGTTGATACCATAACAACAGTGAGTTACAAAAGTGGCCTCAGTCTATTATATTTTTAAAAAATTTTTCATTGTTTAATTTTTATTTTAATCAATTTAGAAAAGATTTAATGGTTTTTTTGGACTTCAACTAACCATCATATAATTTTTTAACATTCCATAATTTGTGTATAATAATTCTTATATTCTACTGCCGAATCACGTGTGGGAGGTAATTTTCCAGTACATATGCAACTTCTATCATTTCATTTTAATTTATGCATTTTAATTTATTTAATTATGCGTTAGATTAATTTAAATTTAATTTAACTTTAATGGGTTATAGGCATGAATGAACTCAAATACTATAAATGTTCAAATATCAGTACAAAATTTTGTATTACAAAAGATTATGGTTTGACTTAATCGTTTATTTATAATATGTTTATGAATTGCATATTCAATCATTTAAAAAATATTTTAAAATAAGAACATGTTACTTATATCCTTTGTTCAACGATGATAATGTCCTCCTGAACCAGGGATATATTTCCGAATAGGCGGAATAGGCGCGCGCCTAGGGCGGCAAATTTTAAGGGGCGGCAAATTTTGTGTTATTCTTAAAAACAATGTGTAGCAAATAATTTTTGAGAACGACGATTCAGCTATTTAAAATACTTTCGTTAAGTATAAAATTATTCTAGAACACCTTAAAGTTAAAACTAAAAGTCAATAATTTATTCACTATACAGCTGTGCTGAGTTTTCCGTGCCGCCCTTTTCCTATATCGCGAAGGTAATGTCGCGTCGTTCCTCGCGGTCGCGGGCGTGGGCTTTCGCTCCGCCATCCCGTGTTTAGGCCTACTTCGTACGCCACTAGGCAGCGGCAGAGTCAGGCGCCAATTGCCAATGTGGTGTGTAGGCCTAGTAGGTAGCCTATGCTATGGTTCCTTTCTTTTAAAAATTGTATTCTATTAATATTAATTTTAAATTAAAATATTATTCTAGATATAAAAATTGTGTTTTCTACCAACTTGTAACGCAATCGTGAGTTAAAGTGTTGAATTTAAATGGTTGTCTCCAAGAATGAATTTACAGTAATACTCAATGGACTTAAATAACTACTGTTAATGATTCATTTGCTATTTTAGATTAAAATGAAGGAGAAAAGTGCGAAGTAACTCCAACTAAACCACATTTCACATTGTTATTTTAAGTGAAAGTACTTACTTTTTCGTTTTCATTTAGTTTTCTGTAAATAAACGCGTTTTGTAAATACAAATGTACGCATCATTTCAAAGACATCTTCTCTTGACACGTCTATCCAGTGTATTTAATGTTTAATAACAATTGTTAAGAGCCCTTGTATATGGATGTTTTCATGTACCGTTTTTCGTCGTAAATCGCGATTACGACTTCTGATTGGATATAACAATGTTGCATTCCAGCATGTATCCAATGAGACTAACTTTTTAAATGAAACTTGCGCAAAAAATAGGGTTTTAAAAAGTGCTCAAAATGCATTATATTTGTTGATGCTTTTTCATAACGCAATTACTTTAAGGCTCCGCTCTTACAGAGCCCGAACGACCAACGTTACCGAATGCCACCTCGCGGCCGTACTGTATCGCTAGGCGAGTTTGATGGCTGCAGAGGTTTACGGGAATCGTGATTTAACACTAACCAATTAAGATAGAGATTGGCTCTTAACTTTTTCTAAAAGTAGAAAGACGGATCTCTTCTCTGGTTTTAGAATTTTTAATAAAATTTCTAATTTCAGTGATAACTGTCTATAATCATTTGTTTTCTCGATTTTTAACTCAAGTTTTCTATTAGTTTTTATGAAATAATTACCAAAGTGTAACAGTGGAAATTTAGCACCGCTATTCTTCTTTAATATGACACCTTAGTTATAGATCTAGGCTGCATTTAGCAGAAGATAACACAATTAAAAAAACCCCTTGCATTTGCATCGAGAAAAACTGATGATTTTATATAGACAGTTAGCTGAAATTAGAGATTACATTAAAAATTCTAAAACCAAAGAAGACGAGATCCGTCTTTTTACTTTTAGAAAAAGCCAATTGCCAATCTCTATCTTAATTAGTTAATTTTAAAACTGCTCTGCATCCATAAACTCGCCTAGCCCTACGGCCGCGGCCGCGAGGCGGCCATTCAGGCAAAGGTACACGGGAGTCTTATTTCTATCAAATCAGCTGACATGGCATGTATTAGGGTTAGTGCTGAGGTCGGGGAGCGCGCTGACAAGTTGTGTGTGTGTGGGGGGGGGGGGGGGGGCGGAAAACTTCGCTGCCTAGAGGCGGCAAATACTTAAATACGTCCCTGTCCTGAACGATCACTCAGCAGATATTAAAATGACTATACTTTAAATATTTTCCTTAAAGAATACTTTTAAAATATAGTAAAAGAAACTTTTTTTTGCATTAACGCTTAAGTTCATCTAAAAGCAATACAAAAACATAAACTAAGCTATAATCATATATATATAAAGTGTGTTTATCTATGACAAGATGAACAAAAGGTTTGAATAATATATGTTGGTGGGGTGGGTTGGAATTCGGTGAACAGAGAGAACATTCAATGCAAATTTAATAACTCTCTCGAGCCTTTTTGCTTCGGATTTTCACTCTAAATGATCAATTACTCGTACCTTTTGTGATAGTACACATTAAGTGAGTCTTAAAGTGACTACGTTGAAAAATGTCAATATATTTTTATTTATGTTTGTTGCCATATTAAAATACCTAAGAGATTAAATTTTAATTTTCTCTTTTAATACATTACATGGACATATTTGTTACAAAAAAAATACTAGAAGGTAAATTTAATAAACTTGCATGCAAACATTATATGTTTTTCATCATATACCCTTGCGATAAACGTTGTATCTGGAACTCCAGGTCCTGTAATGGAAAACTGTCATAGGTTCTGCATGATTTGTGAGTGTAGTGTGTGAACGAGAGAGATTATTTGCTGGTGACCATCTGCAACGAAGTCAGAATGTATAGGCTTACTGACTAATGGGTTATTGTCTAGGTCGTGCTCTCGTGGTGGAGTGCGCTACTACGTTGACCGAAACTTTTTTAACCATTTCGTCCTTAGGATGTGTCTTCTTTATATCTTTGTATTTCATTCTCTTTTTTTGCTTCGATTCGTACTTGAATCTTGACATTTCGCCGATAACGACCATTTTCAGGACTAGTGACAAAATATTCTATTTCTGCGCTTATTGAGCAGAACAAAAATAAAATTTTCAATGAGTAGGTAAAACTATAAAGATAACATTAAGATTTCACTAATGGTATGGTGTGAAGTAGCTTATATTTTATATTTAATAGTCATATTATGTTGAGTGTGTATTTTGTTTTTACAAAGAACTTTCTGCAAATGATTGTTGTTGTTTGAGCGGGTTATATAAGCTAAATTGATTTTCTCACTTTACTTATTCTACAAAATTTATATTCACGATTTTGCTCGGAACATAATCATTAATTAGTTAAATTTTAACAATAACTAAATAGTTTTAAACATATTTTTAAGGTTTACAATAGTATTTTATGCAACGAAAGTATAAAGTAATAAAGGATGATTACAATAATTACATACAGTACTTGATCTACAACCAGCATAAATTCGAAAGATCACTATGATAAACATGGCAAAATTTAGAGTTTATAGGCGATCATTATCAAAAAAGTAGACACACGGATGTCGCTAGACCTAATCGTCCTTCCCACTCACATATAATAAACACATATTTATATAATAAATATACTCTTTTGAGCTTAGGCACATAAAGAAACTAAAACATGAATCGTAATGGAACAATTAGCTCATGTGAGATTTGGATAATTTTTATTACATTTACTACTTTCCTTAAATTCCGAGTTCTCATTTGTCTAGATCCTGAATTTAAATTTGAAACCTGAACATTAAGCAACGGGTTTGAATTTGGTTTAATATTGTTCATTTTACTTGTGATATCTTTATTTTAGCTTATTGCAACAGACTTAAATAAAAAGAAACTTGCTTGATTACTTAAGCTTTTTAGGGAAATCCCAATTTTTCTTGAGGGAACGTTTCAGATTTCATCATTATTAGAAGTGTGTCCTAGAATAATTGAAATTGAAGTCCCCATCGATTGTCCGTAGTATGCTGTCTAGTAGAGTATCATAAAAAGTAGTAGATAAGGATGTATTATTAAAGCTAATGTTATGGATATTTCCACAGTGTGCTAAGTTAAGGGACTATATTTTGGAGACACTGCCCAGACGCTCGAACAGTACTTTTAATTAAAAAAATGAATCATTAAAATAATAAGTAAATCTCATTACCTTGAGCAGAGTAGAACGTTGTTTAGAAATTATAAAACACTTACTCTATAGTCATTTTTCACATTAGAATCAGCCACCAACTTGCCCAGAATGTTTCAAGAGAAATCACAAAGTTTAATGAACTTACTACATACGACAAACCAGTAAGATAATTAAAAACAGAAATAAAAAGGAAAGGAACATCCTGGAACATATTTAATGTAAAAAGGCTATTACACATTGGAAGTGTTTTGGGAAAATAAAAAACGTACACCAAAAAGAAAAAAATTGACGACCTATCCAGCTTCCAGTGGGATAATTTCAAATGTGACAAGTAAGTAAGTAATGAGAGACTCCATAATAATATATTTTACAAAAGAACTGGTGATGTATGGATTTCTATCGATTGCTTTAGCACGTCATAAGTAGATAACATCTGTCGATCATCATCTGCATTCTAGGAATTGAGATAATTTTTGTTAAGTTATAAAACTACTAGATACGTATTTAATGTTCCAAAAGCCAAAGCTGTCCTAGAATTGATCTTGTGTTAGTTATACTGTTGAATTTTGTTTTTCTCTCAGAACTTGAATAAATTGCTGACGTACATAATAAAAATATATGAAAGTGAATAAATATTTTTGGTTTATTCTTGTACTCACAGTCATACTTACGCCTATTTATCAACAGACTAAAAAAGTAAATGTTTCTAGTTAAGTCGTGTATCACAAATCATCTCAGTTTCTACTCGATTGTGGTGATTTACTACTAAATAAATGGCTTGTGTTTGGTAGCGATGTGAACTTCCTTGGCTGCAAGCGACACGGTCAACTTCTGATTGATAACTTCACCATTTCTTGTTGTACATAAAGAGAAGCAGAGTTTTTGCAATAAGATTTTGTTTACCCGTGAAAATTTTTGTAAATACCTTTATTTCTCTTGGTCGGAAATTGCAGGATAAAGTAATAATAGATCTTCTGACGATAATCAAAGTATAATAAGCACCTTACTCTGCAATATATACATCTAATCAAGACAAAAGGTGTTGTAAAAATGTAAATTTACTATGGTAGAGCGGGAATTTACACTCTGCAACTTATTTGTCCGTCGGATATCTACTAATCACTTCATCGATTTAATCATATTTTGAATTTGGTTGTCTGTGGTAATGGACAGTGATATAAATCATCATACAGTTAACTGATAATTTTTTACAATCCTTTAGAAATAAAAAATTATACAAATATATTGGATTTTTCGAGTTTTTAATCTAAAATTGCTATATATTTCAAATAA
Source organism: Neoaliturus tenellus (assembly GCA_030545055.2). Taxonomy (NCBI): domain Eukaryota; kingdom Metazoa; phylum Arthropoda; class Insecta; order Hemiptera; family Cicadellidae; genus Neoaliturus; species Neoaliturus tenellus. The sequence goes on from CM061533.1 coordinate 216,856,607, forward strand.
ACAGAGCTTTCCAAAATGAGAGATAAATCACATTATAATCATACAAACTCATCCTGTAAAGGACAATTGCTTATAAAACCTGTAAATTATTTTTGTAGTTCAAAAACCAACGAAAATCGTTTGAATGTTTTAAAAACTCGTTTGAAAACAGGAGCTTAGACACAATACTCTCTTTTATTAACGTTTTTTTTATTCAACGTAATCTTCTAAATTGAATAAACAAAACAACAGTCTCATTTAGGAACTGCCTACATTCTCTCTTGAAATTATATTTGCATTCGAGATAAACTACTGAAACGGATTTTATTTAGCAAAAAAAAAGTCATATGATTCGTATTGTGTAGCAAGCAACTTAATATTATATTTCTAGTGACATCATTTATTAAACATTTTTATATAGCGATGTTATTAACCTTAATCATTAGCTACAAGCACTTACTTTTCCCATTTTATTGAAATTCTAAATGTCACCATGCACCTTTATTTAATTTATGATTTTTTCCTTTGTTCAGTATTACTTAAATTCGTTCCATCGACTAATACAAAATAGTTTATAAATATAGCAAAATGTTTATTTTGAATAATATGTGGTGTTCACGTTCCTGGGTTCCTCACATTTGTCTTCATAGAGAACAAAGAAGGTTTTCTCATTCCATTAATCTTCACTAAAGATTAAAAGCTACCTAACTTATTTAAAGTATTGTGAAAACAAATAATTTACCTTTTAATTTCCTTACTAAAAACAAAAACAATAAACCCAAACCCTGCATTATTAAAAATCCTAACAGGATATTTTTGTGATAAGGTAACATATAACATAAAACATATTTAGCTGAAGGAAGTCTGCTGAAGGATAACTATCTGCTCTATATATAATCTATAGCTTACCACAGTAGCTACAAAGCAGGCCTAGCATTAGGTATAGAGAACATAGAACTGCATTTAACTTTTTAAAATAGTTTGACCCATACTAAAAATGTTAAGAATTTAAGTTATGTTTAAGAAAGCCTATTCATATTCATAGTGACATTATATATTGCAATGATTACAACTTTTGAAATTTTTACAATACTGTAATCATAAATTTTTATTGTATCTGCACCCTGCACCAGAGACATTTGGAATGGGGAATGTGCATTGCACCTTGAATGCTTTTGACTAATAGCTTTGCAAACTCATAATAACCGAATTCCTTGTCGCTGACCGACAAGGAGATTCATTCAAGTGAGATGTTTAAATAAAAGGATAGCCTTATAAGCTAATTTAAAGGAAAGGACGGTATAATATTGCTTCCAAGAACTACAAAATAGGCCTGCAGGGTAGGTTAAGCACACGTCTAAATAAATGTTGTAAATTCACCTAGGTATACTTGCCTATAAAGTAGGCCTACAAATCTAATGCTAACCACATTCGTTAGTAAAACTAATTTTTAATATTAATTTAAATTAAAACCTTGGCGAAAGTTATTTCTGACTGTAATTTTTTCAAAATAAAATTTTTTGGTTGGTATGTGCTAACTCTGTTGGTCTAAAAATCAGAACTGTAACCAAAAGTTAAAGATACCTTTATAAATTAAAGTTATTAGGAAAGGTTGTAAATTAATAAAGGAAATAAATTTATAAATTATTTAAGAGGAATAAATAAATTTATTCCTCTTAATATAACATGATACTAATAGCCTAGATGGTGGCGCAAATCCAAGGAAAAATGTTTTGACATTTAATATTTAAATAACTTATATTTTATTGTTATCAAGGGTTTTAAAACAATCCTACAGTTTAATTTTTTTTTATTATTTTTTTCAAATTCAAATTCAAATTTACTTATTTTGAAAAAGAACAACATAATTGCTAATATAAAGGAGTTTGATTTAAATTATAACTACTATGAACTCATTAAATTGTCATTAAAAGCTCTGTTGAGGTTAGTTGAACCAATATTAAACTTTTACGTGGATGTAAACACTGTGACGTCAAAGGGGCAGGACATTTTCAATCAGCTGTTGGTGTCACCTACCGTTAGCCTATATGCTAGATATTATGAGACCTAATCATATGTTCCAATACAAAAAAAATGTTGCTTCCATAAGGCTCATTCTATACGGACCGATTGTCTGCCGCCGATTGTCGGCGTCGATCAGCTGATATTTTACCGAACAATAGAGTTTAAATGGGAGCTTCTATACGGGCAGATTTTTAACGCGCTATGACGCAGTATATTCTGCTTCCGCCGCCGATCTCGCAACCTCACGCCAAATCTCGTAATTTCTCTCTCGTTCTCGCCATTTCTCGTTCACTGCCTTTCCTGATCCTTTTTGTCCTCGCCGTTCTCAGGTTTGTTTTGTTTTTGTTTTTAGAAAACATGTTTGACATGAAAAACTCATATATCTAGAAATTGAAAAACATCCTAAATTATACGAAGTGACATCTAAAGATTACGCAGAAGAGATTAAAAATCTCAAAGTTAGATTGAGGTGAAAATTCAATGACCAGTTAGTTTTTGTCTGCATTCACTATTCACGAAAACAAGCAAATCCACCTATATTTATCTCAATGACGAAGAGGTTATTCATTTCAATTAGGCTACATACCGGCAGGCCTACTTTAGTGTAATTGGTTACTTACTGATTACATGACAAAATAAGTTTAAATGATAAGTTTAAATGGTCTATATGCCTCGACCGACGGTTATACAGTTCAAAGGCCATGTCAAGTTGTTACATAATACCATAGATATATACTAATACACCTGGATTGGTAACTCCGTGTTGCGAAAACGAGCCGTTACCCCCACCACTAGCCAGTATTCGTGGTCAGTGTTGCCAACCCTGTGCGAGTAATCATTTACTGTAATTTAAATAAATTAATTAATTAATTAAATAAATTACAGTAATACTGTAACTTTTTAGTCTTTCTTACCTATGAAATGATAAATTTCAGCCTTTAGAATGTGCACTAATACATCCTAAAGCTGCAAGTACAGAACCATCTTTCATCATCATAATTTTAATTGAACATTTAAAAGAATGTAAACAAACAAGAATGCAGCTGACGCACCAACAACAATCGTGTCAGCTGATATTCGGCGCGGCGCAGCGGCGGCAATACTGGCTAGTGGTGGGGGGAGCCGGCTCGTTTTTACCGCTATTCCGCCATTTCAGTTATCGATCCAGGTGTATTAGTATATATCTATGCATAATACTGGTCAAAATGTATGTCAGGCCCTTTCAATTGTTTATAGGTATATAAGCCTACCTATATCTATTATTTTCTTTCTTAAAGTTAATTGTATTATTTAGTCATCTCTACTTTTATTTCTCTCTAAAAAAATAATTATCGAATATTGACCAATCTTGTATTTTAGTATACATGTTTCGTAGGAGTTTGTGGCTATACATTATTTCTTTTTATTGTAACTTTTGTAATATTTTCAGTATTTTGCAAATATTGAAGTCATATAAAGTCATTTTTGAAACATAAATACGTCATCACTTAATTGAAAAAATACTTTTTCCTTTCTAATTTGAATTGTAATGTCGTATGTTTATACAAAATTTATGTTTTTGTAATTTTATAATTATTTATAAATTATTTTATAATTTTAATTTATCGAAATTGAGTATTTTCTTGTGTTACATAATTTGTAAAGCATGATAATATAAGTGAAAACAATTTTAACAAGGTCAGATATAAATGCTACTTAATGCTGTATTTTTTGCATTAACAGAATGGTTGGCAACACTGTTGCGCCGATTAACCGCTCGTATAGAATGGCGGGCGGACGGCAGATTTCGCATGAGCAGATCCGCCGCCGACAATCGGTCCGTATAGAATGGGCCTAAGAATAACATGGTAATTTTGAAGACGTGTGGGGCGGAGCCCTATGGAGGAATATGGATGAAAAGTATCCTTTATGTTCTTCGGGGTTCTAAGCTACTTCCCCACCAATCTTCATCCAAATCTGTTCAGCCGTTCTCGAGATATAAGTGGTATAACACGACTTTCTTTTATATATAAAGATTAGATTTACCCCGGCATAAGATATACCCGGCATGCTTTGCAATGTTAATCTGAAAATTGGTTTGATTGTTCAAATTACAACACCCGGAAGAAAGTTTTAAACCCTTCATGGGTACGTTTATGGCGGTCAAGAGGGCTATACTAAAAATAATGGCTTACAAACATTCTCCATGAAATTGTCTATGTATGTACCGAGTTTCATTGCAAACGGTTCACTGTTTTCCAAGTCCATCTATTACGAATATACAAACAAATATATATACATACCAACATCCTCTTTTAAGAATTTAGATTAACGATTTCCTATCTAAATAATAATATTAAAAGCGCTATCCAAATTAAATTCGTTCCTGGTACACCCTATACATTAAAATTGTTGTCAATCGATAGATCGTAACGTATCCAAATAGCCGTTCAATTTGTTTCTCTAAATAATGAATTCTGTTAATTTTAAGATGAATGGGTGGGTGGATTGGAACACCGGGCGTTCCATACGTCCTTGACTATTTTCTTATTTATTATTTGTTACCCTAAGTTGTTTTGAAAACCAACTGTTGTTAAAAAAAAGGCTAGAAAATTAAGACCATATTTATTTAAATATTAATCACATTAGTAATTTATGTGTTCAATATTTAGTTAAGGAATACTAATTCACTCTGATCTTATCTTAATGATATTGTAAATTCGATTTCCCGAGTAAGGCTGATTCCATGAAAAAGATTACAGAAGGAGCACGTTTGCAGTAGCAAGCAAACAAGTCAACAATAGTAAAGATTAAAATCTAACGTAAATTCTTATTGTAAGGTTTTACGTGAAAACTGCAAGGGTCGTCGTACCAAATATTACTGTTGGAAATGGAAAGGTCGTTTTATAAAACTGACATGATCTAGTTAATATTTTCATATTCTTTGTTTTTTTTATTTAATTTATGAATAGGCCTATTAACTATCTATGTTTATAGGGACTGCGTTGTATTATTATCTCACCTGGACAAATTAGATATTCATTTTATTATTAGTATTAGTTTTTCTTCATATTCATTAACCTATGCCCGATACAAGAAAGTTAATCGATAAATTGCTGCTTGAAAATGTACATATCTTCGTTAAATACATGTTAATTTAATCTTAAAAATAAGACAACAAAAATAAAATAAATTGAATATTTATAATATCTGTGAATTGGAAAGGTGGATTATCATTATTAATTGAGTAAATTGTTTCAATGATAAATTAATGATGGTGGAGTAATGTAGGATTCGAAAAACGGAAAGAACACTCAATGCAAATTTAACAACTCTCTAACCTAAGGGTCGTTTTGTCTCAAATTTGCATTCTATGTGATCAATTGCTTGTTCATATTAAGAGAAAATCGAATTAAAAATAGGCTATGAAATCAATACATCATTTTAAGTAGGCCTATTGCTTGCTAGTTAGTATATAACTGTAATTACTTTTTTATAGTTTGTATTAATGTTGTTATTGTTGTCATTATTATTAAGCATCAGTTGTGTTAATAGTGTTGTAGTATTAATTGTCACGTGACGCATACATTTTGTAATGTTTTCATGGCAGGTTAGGACATAACACCTTTATATTTTAGTGAATATTTAAACAACAATGTTGACATGTCACAACATTCATCAGCGAACCAAACCTAACAAACTTAATTATATTCTGTTTATTTGTATCTCTATTAGAGATATAATACGATATATCCTTGTCAATTGTGATGAACCGTACAATCAAAAACGTCTAAACAATGGTATTTTTTGTTTGTAAATTGAAAACATTTCCCCATAATAATCTCGTTTTTTGTACTGCATTTAAGGTTCAGTAAAGCTATACTATCTATATTAGTTTACTAACATAGTTGACTGTTAGTATAACTAAGAGTTAGTGTCTTAACTGTTTAGTAATTTGGAAGGAAAATCAGGTATTGTTGTTGAATTTCTTAAAATTATTTTAAAACATGCCAAAACTTATATAATATATAACACAAACACTAGCTGTTGTAATTTTGCCTTAACAATGAGTTTATAATTAAAAGTAAACAAAAAAATTGTCGATCTATTAAGGTAGGTTTACACGTGAGAGTTTTTCACTCTCAGAGAGTTTCGTACTCTCAGCAGGTACTCGCAGAGGTGTTTACACAACAAGCGAATTTTCCAAGATTGTTAATCCCAGACAGTTTTCTGCGAGTACTATCAACAGCTGTCTGAGATTTTTATGAAAGTAACTAACCACTCTCCGAGAGTGAAAAACTCTCACGTGTAAACCCACCCTTAAAACACAAAAGATTATTCATGAAAGTATCCATATAATCCTTTAAACATAAACATGTAAAATTAAACTATGAATTTCAAATGAGGGACTGATAATCATTTAAATCCGAATACCAAAAAGCTAATTTTGGATTTTTCCCAATTTACTTGAAGACAAACTCCCTGTAAGATTAGCAAACAAAGTTTAATTCAAATTACCTTGAACACATAGGCAAATTGAAAAACAAATTAAGTAATAATAAAAAAATTTATTTAAGTAAATAATTTTAAAGTATTTTTGTATGAACTTTCATCTTTAGAAACATTGACCACATGTTTCTTTGACCGCATACCAAAGAGTGACAAATATTAAACATAGCAGTTAACCACTTAATTGAATTTTTTACTCTATGGAACATAGAGTATAAAATTCTTTAGATCGACTTTAAATTTCTCTTAGGCGAATTTTAGACCCCCAAAAGGCTTTTTTATTACTAATTTGATTTCAACGAAATTCTCAGGTTAGGTTTTAAGTATTTTAAACTAGGTAATAAACTATAATCGAGCAATTATTTTCAAGTATTAAAAAGGTTTATTTTCCGGAATTTTTGACAGAACTTAGTTGTTTAGGCTACATGATTTGACTAATGTAGTTGCTATGATCAGTTTATATTCCCCCATCGCAGCTGAGTTGTTCAGTTGTCGCTGTGTATGCTGAAAACAATATAACCTCTTTAGATTTGTTTACATCTGCTCGCCGTTATGTTACGTTTTTAAATAAAATTTAATTGATATTTTGACAGACCTATTTGTTAAATTAAATAGATCAACACCGATGTGTACTTGTCTAAGTTATAAATTATGCAAAAAGATAGGCATGTTGTGGAATGAATTGCTATCGAACGGATTATGCGATTAACTAATTTATGGGATACATCTAAATTAGATGTATCCATAATCTTTTTACAAATATTTAATATTTGTAAAAAGATTTAAATGGAACAAGTAATAATTAGAAAGTGTTGTGCCATTGTAGCCCATGTCTCAGGTAAGAAAATATGCATTAAGTGTTAAGTAAGCGTAATTCTACAATACTTACATAACTTGATTTTTATTAATTTGCAATCATGGATATTAAATTGTATTGGTTTTTCGCTCTACAATCTATTTACCTTTAATATTATAAGCATAATTATTATTAAGTTACTTGCTTATTTTGAGGTCTTAGCTAAAATCATTGTTTGTCTGTATTTATTTGTAGGCTAGGCCTAGGATGTACGCCGGTTGACTTCGGACGGTTAGATGTAGTTCCACTCTTCACATTCGAGGAGATGGAAACCTCCGTTCTCTCCCTCTCCTGACCCGGACGGATTCCCAGCAAGGCTTTAAAGAAAGTATTTTCAATTAATGCTGACTTGTTGTTGAGAATGTACAACGCCTGTTTGGTAGAAGGGGTGTTTCCGGCTCCCTGGAAAACCACCAGACTTGTACTCATCAGCAAGGGCAAAGGTGATCCCGAGCTGCCGTCGTCCCACAGGCCTTTTTGCATGTTGGACACGGCTGGGAAGTTGTCCGAGAAGCTGATCCATTCCCGCCTGACGTCTACCGTGGAAGCTGCCGGGCACTTATGCCCCCGTCAGTACGGCTTCAGAAAGGGACGGTCAACGATTAACGCTATCACCGAAGTCCATGGAGAGCTGTGAAGAGAACCGAGAGCCACAACCATTTCTCTCGCTGAGTAGTGCTTCTTATTACGTTTATGTCAAGAATGCCTTTAACTCGGCGAGGTGGGTCGATATGCTGGATGCATATCTTAATGCAACACCTTTCGCGTTCCTGCATATCTGTTCGACTCATCTTGTTGCGGATTATTTCCGCTCCCAAAGCCTGATTTACTACACAAGGGATGGAACGTGGACGATGGAAGTCACTTCTGGTGCCGCGCAAGATTCAATACTCTCCAGGATCTCTGGAACGTTGCCTATGACAGCCTCCTGAGGTCGGAGATGCCCGAGGAAACCACTTTGGTTGGGTACGCCGATGATGTCGCAGCTCTCATTGTCGCACGCAACGTTGAGCTGACCCAACTATAGTTTAACTGAGCCATGCGTGTGGTCAACACATGGATGTCCGATCACGGTATCTCGCTTGCTCTCCGTAAGACGGAGATTGTGATCCTTACGAAGAAGAGGATGGACACCGTCGTTCCGTTCCGAGTGGGAAGGGAGGTGGTCCAATCAACTCGTGCTGCTAAGTACTTCGGAATTATGGTGGACACCAAGTTAAGCTGGAGGGATCAGATTTTCCGTACGGCGGACAAGGCCGCTAAGTTAGTCACTTAGTCTTTGTAGGCTGATGGCCAATGTCGGCCCACGATCCATCGGATGTGTTCCACGATCCAGCAGAAGACGTCTGTTGATGTCCGCGGTTCAGTCCGTGTTTTTTTATGGAGCAGAGGTGTAGGCAGACGCTCTCGATAAAAAGTAGTACAGGTTGTGACTCGCCCGGGTTCAACGTCGAGCGGCGCTAGGGGTGTGTTCCGCCTACCGGACAGTGTCCGAGCCTGCCGTCCTGGTGGTCGCCGGAGTTATCCCTGTCAAGCTCTTGGCAGGAGAGAGGAAGACAAATTATCAGAGACAAGGCGAGAGTAAAAGGACACGGCAAGAACAGAAGAGCGCTCCAGGACCTTCCAGCAGTGGGAACACAGCTGGGAGCACGACACCCGAGGACGATGGACTGCGCGACTTATCAAGCACGTCCAACCATGGGTGGAACGGCGGCCAATTCTTGACAATTCACGGCTATCTCGGTCGTACCTGAACCGGATGGGCAAGACCGGTTCACCGGACTGCATTTATTGCTCGGGCGTTCCCGACGATGCGGAACACACATTCTTCCGCTGCCCCCGTTGGGAAGTGGCCCACCTGAAGGCCACACAAATTTTTTGGTGCATTTTCGGTGGACTCGGTCTGCCAAAAGATCTTTGAGGATGAGAGCAACTGGGATTGTTTATCACAGTTCGTCCGGGGCATCCTCCTGGAAAAGAAACATGATCTGGACCGCGAAGTGGCCCAGATCCTTTGATCGAGTGGCTGGATAAGGAGTGAGCCCCACGGGCATAAGCCAAATTTAGGCCTAGCCTGACGTAATGTAATAAACAACTCCAGGTTAGAATCCTAAAGAGTAGAGGCGAGGTTTTTTAGTGGGTAAACCCGTTATTAGGGGTATGTAGCCCAATATGTAGCCCCACACTACAGGTTTGCCACCTGTGTGCGTAATGCATTTTTCTCACCTCTCCCTAAAAAAAGCGTCACCTAATAACTCAAAAAGTGAGTAAAAAATTCTTGTACGGGACGGACATCGGAGCGTATTCCTAGTTATTAACGTATTGACAGCAGTGCAAGAGAGAGCAGTGCAATGGTAACAGCGCAACCCCTCTAATTTCAAACTCACTCCATCAAAGTTTGTTCAGAATATGTGCTGAAATGTCGGTGGCTAATGTTTGCTTTTATCACTTGCTCCACCAACATCCCCGATTGTTCGTCTATTTCTAGTTAATTTATTGTTCGATTTCAATTAATTAGTATTTTTCAAATCCAACGTTTACAACACGAAAAACTTTGAGGTGATGTACAACATACAGAACAACATCTGAGGCTATGTATTTTCCACGCCTAAGTGTAAAATCAAGTTGGTAGATTTTGCTTAAACTTTGCATTTCCCAGTGTTTTGGTCCAGAAATAAGTTTAGAAACGACCTCAACAACAGGAAAAATCTATTGTTGTCTAGAATTATGTATTTGAAATTAATTATTAACATTGGTCTTATGGATTGCCGATTTGGTAACGAAATAACAACGAAAGATAAACAAAATTAACACACTAGAGCATTCGTTTTTAACAGCCGTTAACTATGAAGAGGTGTTAACACACCTCTGTTACACATAGCTATGAAGAGGTGAACAATAGTTGGTTGTTGGTGTAAACCTGATAGCCTGATTAACATGACAATATAACAAAAGTGAATTAAATCTAACGAGCATGACTCGCCAACCCGGTAATGAGGTAATAAAAAGAGCAGTCTCACTCTATAATTCTTTGACGTGTAGCATCGTATATATTAACAGAGGTCAACTAATGATATGGATTTTTAATTCATAGGATAAAAATTTTAAATTTAATTCCAAAAAGGAAAATAAATCGAGTAAATTCATATACAGTAAATTGTGAATTTAAATCCAATTAACGTAAATTGTAAAACAAAAAACATAAACTAATACAGATTGTTAAATTATTTATTAATATGATATGAAAATCAACTAAATAAATCTGCCAATTGTACAAAAAAGCAACCCATTTTACTTATTAAATCAATGTCATACAATTTCATAACAAATCCAATAAATAAGTCATTAATGTAGGATTAATTTGAGTATAACTATATCATTGTTAACGTGTAACAACGCGAAGTTAATAAACTGGTTAGTGCTATAATAAAAATTGTTATTTGTTACAATGTTATCTTAATGGGTAGTAAAATAAACAACAAATCTCCTCTTTAGGTGCAGACTATATTAATTAAGCGTAATTATTAACTTTGTTCAATATCTGCACTTTTTCAGGAAAATAAGTAAATATAAATTAGAGAACTACAGCTAAATCTAAATACTGTTATTAATTTATGATGAAATATATAAACCATTTCATAGGTATTTTATGGACAGTTTTATTTTTGGACATATATATACAATATTAATATACTGAAACTGTTTATTTTTCATACACATTTTCTTTCGAAAATAAAATATTATGGTAGAAAAAATTACATAAGCCTTCTAAGATGTACTTCACACTAAATAAACGAACTACACAATTTCCTATATTAGTCTTATAATAATTCGCGATCATAATAATAATCCATAATAAATCATTTATAAATTCCCAATTCCCCTATTTCTGCACAAGGATGAACAAAGAAAATCAACACTATAACCATTGTACAGTTTAAAAGAATGCAGTACGATTGTACATTATAAGTAGCTTTCCTTTATCTGTTTCTGCAGGGAGTTTAACATTATTTTTCTAGTCCGTTTCCTTCTGACTGATGAATATAACATAACATAATATGTACCTTGGGTCAGTTGATTGACTACAGAATAGCCAAGGGACAAGGTCAAATGAAATCATGTATGATGATGTGATGTATGGCACTATGTTCATTGTTAATGCTGATGTTGCCGTGCGGTCAATCATCATTCTGCAACCTAGTCAACCACATGTCAATTATTTAATAAATATTTTATAACTAAAATTAAACTTATGGAAAGTATCAGTTTACGATTTACTAGTCTATTATTCACTAGTACTAGAAATTGCTGTTAAATTTTTCAAAAATTTTTCTAATATTTGTAATTACTATAGGTTCCTCAAGTCACGTGATCAACTTTACAAGTCAGCAATTATACAACTGATTGCACCACGCATATACTACCGGTGACTTTATACACTTACGTTTTACTATATATGTACGTTTAACTGTACACAAACTAGTGGACGGAGCTAAGGAGCTCCTCCCTGGGCTGTATGTGAGCTGAACTTCGGGTCTGCATATGAGTGACCGAGCTCACTTTCATATTGCTGTTTGGAATTTTAATCTCTTTATTTTTAAATATCCATGGCCAAACCCGGGGTAACACAGATAATTGCATAATCTAACAATCTAATTATGTCTAATTAATAATTGCGTATTAATACTTTCCGTATACTTTTTATGTATTTATATATTTTCATAAGAGACTTTTTAGTAATTTTTTGTTAATTCTGGTATGGCAAATTGCCAAAAAGAAAAGAAACCGCACAGAACAACTGATAATTCCTTTAAGTATAACTGAGTAAGTTACAGCTAAGTTACTGCAGATTACTGTCAGTTAACTGGAACACCATGTGTACCGAGTGAATGTAGTGTACCACCTCTATTGACCATCTGTTCAGCTGTTACATGTAGAGCAAGGGGCAGCTTTTGTCGCCCCAGTAGAGGGTGTTACAGATTACAGCCATACACAATGAAACTACTACAAAATCAATAAACTTCAGATTTTTGAATTTGAGAAATTTTGGTAATCTTAGGCTAATTTTTTATTATTATCAATTTGAACGTGCTTAGAGAATAAATTTAGTGTTTGTAAAGATTTCGGATAACAATTATGAATATTTAACAATATTTTTTGGAAGATTTTCATTTATTCAAATTGGGGCCAGCCAAATAATAAAGGTTAAAGAATATCAGCATGTTTACAAGATCTTGTTGTTATGTTGACATGATATTTTGCAATAGTATGTGAAGGATTGTTTCCATTTAAGTAGACCTTTTTAAGAATCCATTGCTGATTTTTGAAATTGTAAATTAAGGTAAACACTCAAAAGAGCTCCAACAATGCGGCCCACTTATATAAAGACCCGCAAACTCAACCATTGTCTCGAGTGTCTTGTGTGAATTATTTATCTACAAGTGAGAGCACCCAAAACTTATCTTTACAGACGTTTTCAGAAACTTATAAGTGTAATACTACTACTAGTAAACTTTTTCAAACCACAGTTTGAGTGTTGACTGTACATTACTTTTAATACTTTTAATTTGTAATGGTTGAAAAAGTATATTAAATTATTTCGACCTTTGGCAATATAGTATTTTGATATATTTGCATGCCACTTCTCATTTGATGAAATTTAAAAACGATCTTTTTTTAATCAAACTTAAACGCGAAAGATAGGCATTAATTTCTACAATCAAAAAAAAAAAAAAAAACCGTATGTATATGTGAATTAACTTAGTTTTATAGGTACATGACGTTTAAGAAATTATAGCATTGTATATTTTATTGAAAATCAGAATCGGAATTTTTTCCTCGGAAAAATCATGCGTAAGTTTACCAATGAGTGGATTACTTAAATAAAATTATACTTAAAGTTGACAACCAAACGCCCAATGCAAACACAATGTAAGTAAAAGTGGTAAGGAGAAACTGAGTGAAAAGAGGAGGATATTAGAGGATATTGTGGAAGTTTGTAAAGCCTCTTGTACCCTCACTTCGCGGAACTGGCGATGCGCAACACAGAAGGGATGTTGTGTGTTTCCTTACGACGTTAAACATAACTTAATGATTCAGCTTACATTACAGCTATGTAAGCTGTGTCAACATCAGCTGTGTTGAGTTACAGGAGATGTTGGTAACATCATCTTACGGACATTAGGCCTACAACGGACGGTACAGCTGTGAACCGGGATCCTGGGTGTGGTTTCATTGCAACCATTTGGTACTGACAGGATAAAACGATTATCTCTTAAAAAATAATGCATTATAAGGATAATGGGAAGTTTTATTTTATTGCATTCCGTTGGTTAACCAACCATCAGTTTGTTTGAAAACACTGGGACAAGTTAAAACGCATTACAAATTGAGTTCAGTATAAGAGAAATTATACGTGTAGTGCATCAAATACCGTACACACAAAAATTAATGAAAAGATAATGTGCGAAATTCTGGTTTCTACTTTACTTAAATGGATTGGACATATTTCAAACAAGGTAATGTTAATCAAATAATACAAATATAGAAACTTTCATACACTTTCTGCATTTATATTGTTGGTTTGGTTTTCTTGATACTAGACCATGTGAAACATGGAACAGTTTGAATAGAACAGTTATTCTATGTTTTTCTGTAAATAATGCATAATTACTTTGCATTAATGACTTTGGACAATATGAAGATACGAATGGGTACGTATTGTGATAACGGGCAACATGCTAACGTATGCAAAACCATCATTGGATGCAATAGGTTTGTAGCAAAGGCAACTGGAGCATGTAACAGGAAGGTACATATGATCCGCATTCCATTAATGGGAGGGATATAGAAATATGGACACGGACACGAGACTATGAGAATAATATTGGCTTAGGCTCTGCATCCACTGAATAATAAAACAAATAGCACAATATTATAAGAGTTTACTAGGTGTATTCTTAATAATATATTATTTACATTAACCATATGTAAATAATAAAAAATAAATGTTAAAAGCAAATGTTAAGTACAAATATGAACACATACTTAATGGATTACAAATCAAATATGAGACAATTTATTGTAATAGTCACGGATAGGCCTAGTTCCAAGATCTTGGTACTTGTTTATATCGTTATGAGGTACCCAGAAACCAAATCAACCGCCGTAAATATATATTGACAAAAGTTTGTATATGTGTGAAATACCCCCGTCGCAGCAGACCTGCGTACTCAGCGAATTTCCAAAGAATTATTGTTTCAACATCAAAGAACTTTGTGGCTATCTTAGGCCTATATAATTAATAATCTTTACAAGGAAATATAATATATTTAATGGCATTATATTTCTGAGTAAATTATTTTTATTTAATAATTTATATATTAATATTTATATTGCAAAAATGACTTTTTTAACAGTAATAAATAAAAGTGCATATCCAAAGCTTCCATGCAAAAGGAATTATTTGTTTACAAATAACAAAACATAAAAATTTCAAATTTGACAAATATGCAGAAGACAGCTGATCAGCTGATTAGGAATAGATACTTTATTATCTCTATCTCTCTTGCTCCCATTATACACTTATTTTCCATGAGAATACCATGGGATTTAGCATGTAGGTTTGCTCCCATGTGGGGTTTTTATCAAATCTTAATTACTCGCCACCTAGTGAAGGTTCATAAAATTTTTTATTAAAATATGTTGATAAATAAGCGATATATAACTTTTTAAAGCTTTACCCATAAGAATAACATGGGAAACTTGATTTGAATTTTCTCCATAACCAGTTAAGCTATTTTAATTATTCAAAATACTAAATTGTTTGTTTTTTTAAGCTCTTTTGAATGGTTTTAGTAAAAATTCATGAATTTAGAAAATTGGGGTCCAAAAATACCAAAAACCCAATTTTGACCCCTTTTAAACCCCATAAAACCCCGTTCCCATAACCCGACAACGCTGGTTCGCGAACTCATGAAAATAGATCTGGTCTTACACCTTCATACCAAATTTGATGAAAATCGGAGGTCCGCTTCAAAAGTTATCGGTACCACGGACACACACACACACACACACACACACATATATATATATATATACATACATACATATGAAAATGAACGAACGGTGTTTTTGGCTTCTGGGGACCTCAAAATGAAAAAGTAAAGTGGTCCCGGGCTTAGGTCTTACCATGGCTACTACCATTATAATAGCGTCTAATAAACTATACAGCCCTATGTGTAACTGACTCACTGACTGACTCACTTATATGGGATATGAATTTTCTGACGTAACTATTTAAGCTAGAGACTTGAAATTTTGTACGATTGTTTGTTGCAACGTTATTGTAAAGGAAAAAATCCAAAAATTAACAATTTTCAATTCAAACCCTCTCAAAAAATTATCAAAAATGGCAAAATTTACAGTATGTAAGGGTTTTCTATATTCACTGTAACTTTTGAACCAGAGGTCCTACCTCAAATCTGAGTTAAAATCGTTAGTTGGGAATTAAACGCTCTACAATTTAAGTCCTTTGATATTTTAGTGTATCTCATCCCCTTCACCCTTAAAAAGGGGCGTACTTTCAAAATTTCTGAATTTCTTTACAAAATTTTCGCTATCTTAATATTATTTCTCAACTAATATGACACACAGATGCCTGAAATTTAGTATATATTATAGCCTCGACTAGATCTTACTATAGTGGTAGCCATTGATCAGTTTTAATCAAAATTAGATAAAAAAATTGAAAAAAAGACTAAATTCTTAAAATTCTTTTGTGTAAAGAGTTTGTAAATTACTTTATTTTGGCAAATGCACTGCAAAATTGATATATGTTTTGCAAGTATTATACCTTATTTTAGACGCTCTACAAGTTCGGTCCTATGCAACTTTGCCGTATCTCAACCCCTTCACCCTTAAAAAAGGGTGTACTTGGAAAATTTCTAAAATTTTTCTCAAAAATTGCGCTATTTTGATATTTTTATTTACTATTATGTAAAATGTATGCATGAATTTCTATTTATATTATGACCTCAACAGGTTCTTTCTATAGTAGTAGATTTTTGCCGATTTCAATCGAAGTTTAGTCCAAAAAAATTTCAAAAAAAACAAAATTCTTAACATTTTAAACATTTTTTCATGTAAAGTGTTCGCAATTGACTTTAACTTGGTAAATATACTGCTATATTGATATTTGTTTTGCCATTACTATATTCTATTATAGACGCTCTACAAGTTTGGTTTTGTTAAATTTTGGCGTATCTCACCCCTTCACCCTTAAAAAGGGACGTAATTTCAAACTTTATACATTCTTCCACAAACAATTTACTATTTTAATATTTTTATTCACTACTGTGGCGCACAGATGACTCAAACTTAGTAAAAATTATAAACCTTATCATAGTCTAAGTATAAATATTATAGTTCATATTATTTTAGCAGCGATTGGTCAACTTCAATCAAAGTTAAGACCAAAACAATTTAAATAAAAAACATGAAATTATTGGCATTTTTTCATGTAAAGTGTTTGTAAATTACATTATAGTGAAAAATATACTCCGATATTGATTTATATTTCGCCAGTAATTTGTTCTATTTTAGACGCTCACAAGTTCGGTCCTTTGCAATTTGGCAGTATCTAACCCCCTTCACCCTTATAAAGGAGCGTACTTTCACAATGTCGTAATTCTTTCACCAAAATTGCTCTACTCAATATTTATCGTTTACTTTTATGACACATACATGCCTCAAATTTTGTGTATAGTATGAATGTATTTATTTATTTCTATAGAAGCAGCCGATTTGCAGGTTTCAATCCAAGATTAGTAAACAAACTGAAAATCCTACATTATTAACTTTTTTATGTACAGTTTGTGGTGATTTTGTTGAACCCGTTAAAGATACGGCCATACCGATATATTTTTTGTCAGCATTATATTCTTTTTAGATGTCCTATAAGGTGGGCCCTTAAGATTTTGTAGCATTTCACTCTCTTCGCCCCAAAAGGGGCGTATTTTCAATATTATTTCACAAAAATTGTGTCATTTTAATAATTTTTATTTACTGTTATGACACTTAAGATGCCTGAAATTTAGCTACACACACATACCCTGAGCATTTTATATAAAATATAAAACAAAAGTATTAATTTAAACTCTAAATATTGAGTGAATATCTTAAATGCTTTTGACTTTCTAAACTATTGAGCTAAGTCAGCGAAGACAAGGATAGCGTAGTGGTGGAGGCCCCAACTAGCCTGTTCAGTACTTAAGACTTAGAGCGATTAACAAATTCGGGGCAACCCCGTAAGGGGGCATGGGGGCGAAGCCCCCATCGAGCCGTAGGCGAGTAGGCTATTCCCTATAGGGAAATTCGCTAAAAACAACAAATATTTCAATTATAAACAGAATAGTTGGACGATGTGGGCGAGGTTTTATGGAGATTCAAGGGGTAAAAAATTTGTTTTGGGGATTTTTACTGTTTGTACAAAAATTATAACAAAAACAAACCAAACATTATCACAAGAAATACCTTACCCAAAACGAACATTTTTATTATTAACTCATATTTAAGCTAACTGAGAGGAGTCAGAAACCTGTATAGCTGTTACTCTTTTGGGAAATAAATAAAACTTTGTTTCGCTAATTTATAATCATAACTTGATAAAAGTTAGTATTACGGGTGCCCTAACCAGGAAGGTGTTATTGACGAAGGGTTTTATTACAAAATTCGTTTAGTATTATTGGTACGAGAATTCCATTGTAAATTTCATTGAAAATTATCTCAGTACTTAAATTTGCTGCGTTTGGGATATTTCCTTGGCATAGGTACAGTATAGAAGTTATAAGAAAAACTTATAATTGTAATAATGGTACAAAATCCTTATTAAACGAAGCTAAAATTCCATTTGCCTTGTTTCAGTCTTATCTGTTACTCCATCTGCGTCACAAAGTACAACATTTATTTAAAACGCTCATTTTAACTTATTTTACTAAAATTTCATGATTACAAATTACTTTCCGATCAATCGCCATCTATTTAAATTTGATCAGAATATCAAATTAAACCGAATATGTTTGGGAACTATGCACAAAAACTACTAGACCTATAATGTTATGAAACGCAGTAACTTTCAATATGAATGTTGTATTAGCTATACAGTATTATACCAACCGAACAATGTATCTAACTTCACTGGAGGCAAAGTTGACTTTATATACAGAAATAGGGTTCATGAAGTTCTGTACTCTCGAGCTTATTAAAAGACAGGTTTGTCGTTCATAAAAGATTATGGCACTCAGATTCCGAGAAAGACTTTTAAATCAATGTAATATAAAGTTTAATGTAGGTTAGGTTACTAGGAACAATGAATAAAGTTTAACAGGACAATATCAAGAAGATAAAATTTTAAGTACAAAGCTTTCATGTTTAAGTCTTGTTTACACGAGTTTTAAACATTCTTGTACAATAAACAGTTTTATTGTATTTGATAATTATTTAATAACTTGTATTTTAAGTCAATAACTTATAAAATTATTTTACTATTTTTCCTAGATCCTTATACTATTGTTCGAGTGTTAACTTACATTTTAGTACACTGCAAATAACTGTATCAAAATTATATGTATAAGTTTACGAAAATTTTATAAATAAAACATTAGTATTTGTAAGCTATATTATACAAAAAGAAAATTAATATACTATCAGATTTGCTCGACTTTCCTCTTGTAATTGTAGAAATAGGTAGTAAACATTTTTGTCTTTACAATTGTTTAAGGTACTTTTCAGCTTATACTCAAAATATTCAAATGCATGCTAATTTTTAAATAAGAAGACGTAAACAAGTAATCCCTTATTATATACTGTAGATGGAAAAAATTAATCACCAATACAAGATCATGTATGTAAACTAACCCACTTGGACTGTGAGTTTTAAATCCGACAGGTTGCCAAGTTGCATTACCAATACTACTGCAAAACAAGAAGGGATACTAATATTTTAAGAGTGTTACTGGAAATCTGGGTGTCATTTTATTATTGGTTTCTTCTTTGACAAATGAGAATGATTCAATCATTCTAAATATAAAAAAACCTTATTATTTACTACAATATTCGTTATTTTATGAAAAATGAAAATAAAATGTTTAAAAAATGTTTATGCAAAGCATATTTAGTTGGGGCATAGAACATTGTATAATATTGTTAACGTATTTCGTCAAGAGGATTGTCACATGCCATTGAAGTGGATACATTGCAAAACCTATATAAATGCAACCCCAGTCTCATTCAATTAAAAACAAACTCTATTCATCAATCGTTGATTGGTTCTATAAAGCCGTTAATAAGTTTTGCAACACCACTTTTTCTTTAATATACAGAGCAAGTATAACTAAAAAAGATATGTATTTTATATGGTTTTAATCTGTATAAATTCAAAACTTTCATTATTTTAAATTTATATTTCATGTACATAAATTGAATTGGTTATATAGGGCTGCTAGGAATATTATTACTGTATAAACATAGTCTTAACAAAGCACCCTTGTAAGAAGTTTTTATTTTGTTAGACTAAAATGCTTCAGAGAGTCAATATAACCTTACAACAAATTATTTATATAAAATCAATATATATCTGTGGAAATAAATTATTATGAAAATATGATATATATATTTATATATATATATATATATATATATATATATATATATATATATTCCTAGTCTTATAAACTATTGTAATATACTGTTTAAAATATTTTCTTCTTTTATTATTCTGCTTTTAATAACGTATTTTGTCGTGATAGGATTTTGTTGGTTGACTTGCATAGTGTTAACTAAATTCATTGATCATTATTTACTACTATTCATTACTCAAAATTTACATTTATTTTCAGTCTTTCTGGTAGTCTCTGGTACTCTAAGATGGTTAAACATTCTTCCATAGTTTTGTATGTATGGCCCGAAGATATGAGATGCTCTGCATAGTTCGATTTCATTGTATCTGTTTATTGATTTTAAGGCTTGTAATTGATACCGATTCTTTGAATCAGATCTTAAAATTTCGCTTGGTCTGATCTACGTAATATTTATCGCAGTCACTACAATTTCATTTGTATACTCCCGATTTGTTGTAGTCTTTATCTTGTAGGTCTTAATCTTGTACTAATACAAGATTAGTAGATATCTTGTAGTTGTCTTTATCCTGTAGATATCTTGTATTAGGAGTATCTATTTTTACTATTATTATTTATCATTTTGAACATATCGTTTTTTGGTTTGGCAACTTATTTTGAAATTAAAATTTTGGAAGGTTATTGGAATAGCTCTTTTATAAATGAGTTATAAGGAGCACATATATTATTTTGATTCCTCGCTTGACTAAGGCTCATTCTGTGATATTTGTTGTTTGTTAATTTTCTTCGTCAGTTTATGAACTATTTTTTGTTTATAACCATTTTTTAATAGCTACATTTAAAATGAAGTCTCTCTCTCTATTCTTGTAGTTATCGTTGTTTAAAGGGATGTTAACAAGTCGATGAATAAGTGAGTAAAAAACGGGTATCTTTAGCTACCACGGGTGATTTGAATAGTAAGGAATGATGACATCCGTTATGGTCGGTTTCCTGTATATCAAATAAATGGAAATTATTGTCCACCGATATTGTTATATCTAGGAAGTTGATGTTCTTTTTCTATACGTCCTCCGTGAATTCGATAGTTCGTGATAAAGTATTTAAATATGTTAAAAAGCCTTTGGATTCATTTTCATTTTCTTCGAATAAACCGATCACATCACCAACATAACGATACCAATATTTTATTTTGTTGTTGTACGGTTAAGAACTATTTATAATTTTGGTGGTTTCCATTTCATAAAAATAAATGTTAGAAAATCCCGATAATGGAGATCCCATGGCAAGGACTTCTTCTTGAAAATAATATTTTGAGTTTAACTGAAATGGTTTTGTTCAATACTTACTTTGGTTAGGCTCATTATATAATTTCTTTGGTTTTTATTTAAAGCTTTTCCGTTTGTCAGGTATTTTCTTATGATTTCCATCGTGTCTTTAGTTGAGATATTGGTATACATGTTGATTACATCAAAAGATAGTAGTAAGGCATTAGGGGGTATTTCAAAATATTTTATTTTATCTATGAGATCATATGTATTCGTAAGACTGTATCAATTTTCAATAGGCATAAATATATACCGGGTAAATCTCGTAAGGTGCCATAAATGGATTACAGACAAACTCTCAGCCCAATCTCCGAATAAAATTATTTTCCACTAAACTGACCGCAAAGAATATCATACAAATATTTTTAACTGTATATAAATAAAGGGTATTCCAAAAACTAGGGGTCACACGTTCGAGTCTTAGTATTTTTAAATGTAAACCTATGCTATAAAGTACATCATTTTAAAGGTCTTGTAAAAATAAATATTTTGGTTGAAACAGAGGGTAAATTCAAAACTTATTCAAAACTTACAATCCTTATTAACTAAACTATAAAAGGATTAAAAAAAATTTTTATTTTCAAAAAAGTACTTTTTTAATTTTTTTCGTCATAACTCAAAAATTAAATAGTAATACGTAGTCCTACTCAGGTGTTTTGATTTCTAGATTTCTAACAACTTTGTAATATACACTTATTGTGGATCTCTAATCGTTTTCTTGTTAATTAGCAAAATATACTATTTTCCCGTTTAAATTCATGTTATTTTTTACAACATTGGTTAAAAAGGCTTAAAGGGGATCTTAAAAAATGTATTGTAAAAATAACATGCATTAAAAACAAAAATAGTATATTTTGCTACTTGACACAAAAACTATTATAGATACAAAATAAGTGTAAATTAGAAAGTTCTTAGAAATCAAAAGACCTTTAAAATGATGTACTGTATTACTAACCTTATACTATTTGATATTTTTAAATTATGACCAAATACAAATTTCTAAAAATTAAATTTTTCAAAAAACTTTTTTGTAATAACCTTTACATGTGACACATCGTGGTAAAGCTCAGTTAGTAAGGATTGCAAATTTTAGAGTGATTCTAGGCGCATTGGATACGGAAATACAAGCTATACCACAATTGACTTTTTTAAAAATAAATGACCACCATTTTGAAACTGTTGAAGATATCTAACTTTTGTTTTAACCAAAGTGTTTATTTTTACAAGTCCTCTAAAATTATGTACATTATGACATATGTTTACTTTTAAATATACTAAGATTCGAACATGTGATCCCTAGCTTTTTTAGAAACTCTATTTATACATAATTAAAAATATTTTTACGGTATTTCTTGGGGTCAATTTAGTAGAAAATAATTTCGTTTGAAGATTATAGGACTAAGCGTTTGTCTGTAATCCATTTGGAACATCTTACGAGATTCATCCTGTATATATAAAATCCATATAATATCCATTTGGATATATAATATGCATAAGACTATATATACAACATATTAGTTGTATCAAAATATCTTAGGAACGACGTCTTATATATTAATTAGGACAAAGGGTTTATGACAACGTACAAGGACCTCGAGTGAAGACAACTTGTAATTAAGTTAGCAGCAAAGAGAACTTCGCAGTTTCTCAGATTGTTGTTTTAATTACAATTATATGCAGGCCTGACTTTTTTAATGTGTAAAATACAAATATCCAAAAAGAAATTTTCAAAGACGATTCTACATGAAAATAAAAATTACATTTTAGAACTATATACTAATTAATTCTGCGGTCTACCCCAACCAAAACAACAACAATGCCGAATGCCGCCTCGCGGCCGTAGCGCTAGGCGAGTTTGATGGCTGCAGAGGTTTACGGGGATCGTGTTCCAGAATTAACCGATTAAGATAGAGATTGGCTGTTAACTTTTTCTAAAAGTAGAAAAAAGGATCTAGTCCGCTATCTTTTTAGAATTTTTAAATAAAATTTCTAATTTCAGTAATAACTGTCTAAAATCATCTGTTTTTTAGTTTTGTAAATGCACAGGTTTACGGGGATCGTGTTTTATAAATACCTCTTAAGATAGAGATTGGCTGTTAACTTTTTTTTAATGTAGAAAAAAAGATCTAGTCGGCTATCTTTTTAGAATTTTAAAATAAAATTTCTTATTTCAGCTATAACTGTCTAAAATCATCTGTTTTTTATCGATTTTTAACTGAAGTTTTCTATTGGTTTTAATGAACTAATTACAAAAGTGTAGCAGAGGGAAATTAGTACCGTTATTATTCTTTAATATGACACCTTATTTATAGCTGTAGGCTTCATTTAGCAGAAGATAACACGATTCTAAAAAACCCTTTGCATTTGGGTGCGCGCCAGGGGTAGACCGGGGTGGTCCCGGGCTCCGGTCTACCCCTGGCGCGCACTCAAATGCAAAGGTTTTTTAGAATCGTGTTATCTTCTGCCAAATGAAGCCTAGAGTTATAAATAAGGTGTCATATTAAAGAATAATAACGGTACTAATTTCCCTCTGTTACACTTTTGTAATTAATTCATTAAAACCAATAGAAAACTTCAGTTAAATATCGATAAAAAACAGATGATTTTAGACAGTTATAGCTGAAATAAGAAATTTTATTTTAAAATTCTAAAAATATAGCCGACTAGATCTTTTTTTCTACGTTAAAAAAAGTTAACAGCCAATCTCTATCTTAAGAGGTTATTTATAAAACACGATCCCCGTAAACCTCTGCATTTACAAAACTAAAAAACAGATGATTTTAGACAGATATTACTGAAATTAGAAATTTTATTTCAAAATTCTAAAAAGATAGCCAACAAGATCCTTTTTTCTACTTTTAGGAAAAGTTAACAGCTAATCTCTATTTTAATCGGTTAACTATGGGACTTGATCCCCGTAAACCTCTGCAGCCATCAAACTCGCCTAGCGCTACGGCCGCGAGGCGGCATTCGGCATTGTTGTTGTTTTGGTTGGGGTAGACCGCAGCCTTAATTAGTTTTATTTTGATAGTTATAAACATATAAATATGAGAAAACACTTTTCATAATTTCTTCGAAGTGATTTTACACTCAATTTGAAACTTTGAAATAATATACCAGGACTAAAAAGGAAATGTAAACAGATAGGCCTAAAATAGATTTTTTTATATAATATTAAAATCTATAACATTATTATAATTAATTAATTGTAAACTAGTCTACGTGTTGCTCGAAATCGAGCAATTCATTTTGTTGCAGTAGAAAAGTTACATTTAGTTCTAAATCAACGACATCCGACTTATTCAGTGAGTTTCCATAAACACCGAAAACTACACGTATTTACAGCTGTACATTAACAGATGTTTCAAATGCTCAACCCAATCTCAATTTTATTCTAACACTTTTACTTAACTGTTCCTTCTTTGATGTGAAATGTAATATTTATTTGATATTGTTTTGAATAATTCACTGAACAATGTAAGTTTTCCGCGGTGTATTTTTTATTACTTATAAACTTTGTTTCTGGTGTTTGTTTACATATATAAAAACACGTTTGTTTAACCTCTTTCAAGTGGTTGTATATCCATCTTTTTTCTCTTTTGTGTTTTGGTTTCTGTTTTGGTTGCTATGCCTCCTAGTCCCGGGAGGGGCAATTCATTTAAACCGGATTTCGTCCACAAAGTCAATTCTGACCAGTGGTCACGCGTTATAAAGAAAAGAAGGTCTCGCCAAGAGGATAGAGGCAAAGAAAGTAAACAAATAAGGAAGTCTTCCGACATAGTTCAAGTGAACAATGCATGTGTTACTCAGCCAGAATCCTGCTATGTTGAAGATAACAACCCACCTCAAGAAGAATTAACAATGGAAAACGACAATTTGACTGTTGACAACGTCTTCACTGACGATGAAGTAATCGATGGCAATAACATGTCTACTCCTCATTTAGAAACTGACAATTTAATTGAATTACCCGATTTAACGACCACTCAAATGGAATCCAAGAAGGATGTTGGTAAACCGCTATACAATGAAAATGATGAAGAGCCATTTATCGTCCACATTGAGAGTCTTCCTGGAGCAGGTAACGTTGGGAATCTTCATCCCCTGACTATAGGCAAGAAAATATTTGGTACAATTAATGTTGACGGCATTGAAGAAATTAAACGTTCCAATAAAAATAGGGTTACTTGCACTTTCAAATCAGCTTCCTCAGCCAATACGTTCGTGAACTCCACTTTTGCTACGGACAACAATCTTAATGTTTATATTCCCTCGTACCAATTAGAAAGGATAGGGTTAGTGCGGTACATTGACACTTCTCTAAGTGAGGATGATATTTTAGAGAACTTGAATACGTCCAACGACTTTAAAGTTTTGTCAGTTAAGCGACTAACCAAAACACTGACTGATGAAGGTGGTAAGAAGGTAACTAAGCCTATTCCTCTAGTTAGTATTAAGTTTCAAGGAAAACGTTTACCAGACTATGTTTTTATGTTTTATAATAGGTGTGCCGTTGAGCCTTATGTTTCAAACCCTGTTTTGTGCTACAAGTGTGTAAGGTATGGCCACACTTCGAGGAATTGTAAAAGTCAGGTTAGATGCCCTAACTGTCACGAACAACACTTACAAAAAGACTGTACTGCTCAAAATCCATCATGCTTATTCTGTAAGGGCTCCCATTCCTCTTTCAGTAAGTCTTGCCCTGAATATAATGTGCAAAAACAAATTAAGGAAGTTATGGCTTATCGTAATCTTTCTTACAGAGATGCTAAACTATTTTTATTTCCTGATGCAGGGAAATATGAATCGTATTCCAATGTGTTAGGTCCCAATTATGACAAATCATTCCCAGCTCTATCATCCACTGCCAATCCTAACCCCCTTAAAGAAAAACTTCCAATCCCTGTTCATCATATCCAGTCTTCAAAAAAGGCTGCTCTTTCAAATCACCCTAGTAAGTTGCATAAAAATGTCACTTTATTTAAGTCACGCCAATCTCAGCTGCATTCAAGCCCTAGGTATAATAACAATTATTACAAACAATTTCATAATGAAATAGCTTCTCCTAGTAAACCAGTTTATCTTCAAAAATCACATCAACTTCAACAAATGTCAAAAGACGACAGTGAAAAATCAGCAGAAACCTTTTATAGTATCTTAACTTCATTTCAGAAAAACAAAATCAGTTTGGAAAGCGTCATTGAGAAGCTCAAGCCCATGATGAATTTCGATTTGGATAGATTCATAACCACTATCGAAGATGGATATTCGTCTGGTGAATCACTCTAGGCTGATAACTTTTAATAATCTAGTACCCTATAAATCTTTCAATTTAATTCTATTTTTTACTATTCTAATGGCTAGTTTGAACAAGTTGAATGTTTTACAGTGGAACTGCAACTCAGCGGTATGCCATAAAGGGGAAATAGAGTATTTACTCACAACTCATGGCATAAACATTGCTGCACTTTCAGAAACCAGGCTTCATCCTTTTAAAAATATTACTTTCAATAATTATTCTATAGTCAGGGGCGACAGGATAAATAGGACTGGTGGAGGCTCTGCTCTTTTGGTAAGAAAAAATATAGAGTATTCTGTCTTAGGTTTCGCTTTACCATGGGGAATTTATAGAAAACGAAATCAACATCGTGGGAATTAAAATAATATTTCAACGCAAGTCTGTAAATTTGTTCTCTGTATATGCTCCGCCTCACCACAAGTTGACCAATGATTTGTGGTCTTGTTTTTTCAATTCTTTTGGTCACCCACTTATCATTTTGGGTGACTTCAATGCTCATCATATTGCGTGGGGCAATCATTTTACTGATTTTAAAGGCAACAATCTATACAATTTTATTGAGGAAAACAATTTAGTGTTCCTAAACGATGGTTCTCCTACATATTTTTGTGGTTTCCCTTTAAAGAAGAGTGCTATAGACTTGACATTAGTTTCACCTACTTTTGGACCTATTTTTGACTGGTCTGTTGTTGAAGACTGGACTAGTAATCAGCACTTACCAATCTTAGTTAGTATTGGGTATTCAGAGGAAATGTACACTCCACAGGGGAATTTATCCAGAAAGCTTTGGTGTTTTAATAAAGCAAATTGGAAGTTATTTTCTGACACTGTTGATAATCAATGTAAAGCTATATCTCTTGAAGAACACCCCCTTGTATCTTATGATGAGTTTTGTAAAGTTTTATTACATGCTGCCTCTATAGCTCTAACCCTGTTTCATCTCCTCCTTCGAAGAAATTTTCACCTTGCTCTTGGTGGACTCCGGAATGTACGGCCCATATTGAACACCGGAGGTCAGCTTTTTCACAGTATAGGAACAAGCAGACATTGGAAAACTATATTAATTATAAGAAAGTTGCAGCTACAACCCAAAAGTTTATCCGATCCTGTAAAAGGGATCACTGGATTTCCTTTTGTAACCAGATCAACCGAACAACCAACATATCCGATGTATGGGAAAAAGTTAAAAGAATGAAGTATAGGTTTTTGTCAAATGGTAATACTTCAAGAAATTTAAACCATTTTGCAGAGTGCTCCGAAGATTTTCACATCAAGTACTCTCCTCCTTCTGTAGAATTACCAATTCCTTTGTTTAATGACAACAATTTACAACACATTCATTCGGACTTCATTAAAGATTTTAGTATGGAAGAAATTAACTTAGCCATTTCAAATTTAAAAGATAAAACTTGTCCAGGAAAGGATAATGTCCACAATCTATTTTTAAAGCATATTTCACAAGAGGCCATCACAACTCTATTATCAATTTTTAACCAACTCTGGAGCTCAAATCTTATTCCAAGTTCTTGGAAGGAGTATTTAATTGTTCCTATTCCTAAACCAAATAGGAATCCTCGCCTGGAAGAAGGATATCGTCCAATATCAATATCATCTTCATTGGGAAAACTTTTTGAAAAACTGATTAAATTTCGACTACAGTGGTGGGCAGAAAAAAATTTTCTATTCTCTCCTACCCAATTTGGTTTCCGCTGCGGCCGAAGTTGTGCAGACAACTTCGCTATATTTTCAACCGATATTCAAATTGCATTCACCGAATCTCAATTCTTAGTAGCTGCATTCTTAGATATTGACGGTGCTTATGATAATGTTAATCTTAACGTCCTATCAAAAAGGCTCATTTCCATGAACATTCCAGCGAAAATTGTAAATTTTATTTCTTTACTTTACCAGGAAAGAATTATACACATAAAGAATGGAGGCATTTATTCGGAGGGTAGAGTTACCAGTAAAGGAATCCCTCAAGGATCAGTTTTAAGCCCTATACTGTACTCACTTTACTGCAAAAATCTCAGTTTGACTTTAGATCACTACATTAACTTACTCGAATTTGCTGACGACATTGTAATTTATATAAGCCACAAATCTCTTGAAGTGTGCGAAGGACTGCTGAATAACGCTCTTCGTGATCTATCAACTTGGTCAGTAAATAGTGGATTGGAAGTTTCCTCCTCAAAATCAGCTGTTTGCGTATTTTCACGTAAACGTAATCCTGTATCTTGTAGGATACTATACAAACATCAAGAAATTCAATGTAAAGAAGCCCATAAATTCTTAGGAGTTACTTTTGATCGAAAACTCAGCTGGAAATCCCATATCACACAAATATCTCAGTCTTGCTCCAAAAGAATGAACATACTTAGGTCTGTTTCTAGCATGAATTGGGGAGCAGATCCAGCAGTCTTAATAACTTTATATATGTCACTGATTCGATCAGTTATGGATTACGCTTGTTTTACCTTCGGAAATACAAGTAACGAAAATAAAATCATTCTCGATCGTATTCAGTATAGTTCCCTTAGGTCGTGCCTTGGTTTAATGAGGTCCTCTCCATGTAAGGCTATGGAAGTTGAAGCTTGTGTTATGCCTCTAGAAATAAGAAGAGAATTGCTAAGTGACAGATACTTAGTAAAATGCATGTTCCTCCATCTTCAACACCCTCTAAAGAGAAAAATACAAAAACTTAATAATTTAATAAATACTACTACGTATTGGGAAAACAAAAGAATTCCGTTACTCCTCCAAAGTTATCAAAACTTTATTTGTTGCAATACTCTCGATGTGAATAAGAACAGCTTCTTTCATCCAACTTCTTTCCAAATCGACTACAAATGCCTAATTGGCAAAATAGAACCCTACTTCTTTGACTTAAGTAAAAATAACAATTATGTGAATGAGTGCTTGATGCACGAGTTTAACCGAGCAACACGTGAAATGTGGCCCAATTTTGAATTGATATTCACTGATGCTTCTAAAAAATTGGAATCTTCATTCACCTCTTGCGCGGTGTTCCACTCCCAGCGAAAATTTCTTCACGCTTTCAAGATTAATTCACTGTTTTCCATTTATTCTGCAGAAGCAATTGCCATCCTTCATTCATTATATTATATAGAAAACCTCTCTTCGAAGTTGTTTGTCATTTTGTCAGATTCTAAAAGTGTTTTAATGGCTTTAATGAACAATCAGATTAACTTAAATTCTTCACTATTTATTCTTCAAATTAGGAAAAAATACTTTGATTTGAGTTCAAAAGGATACACTATACAGTTTGCCTGGGTACCTTCTCATATTGGAATAACGGGTAACGAAATTGTTGATAAAGCAGCAAAAACCGCATCTTCAGACAACCACCTCTACTGTCCTTCATTTTTTGACATAAAGAAGCTATTTAAAGCAAAGGCGCTAAAAAATTGGCAAAATGATTGGGACTTCAATTCAAAATTTAAAGGAAACCGATTATTTCAATTAAAAAACTCTGCTTCAAGTGCTCCTTGGTTTAAGTTTTCTGCTCAATCAAGAAAATTTATAACAACCATTTGCAGAATGAGAATTGGCCATACATACACTAAAATGCATTTGTTTAAAATTAATGTGATTCAAGATCCAAACTGTGAATGTGGTGAAGATGAGGCAAGTTTGGACCATCTGATTTTTGCTTGCCCTTTGTGTGACGTGAATTCAAGAAATTCTCTTTATGAAGTGTTGAAAACTCTTAAAGTTCAATTTCCTGTAAATTTGATGACTTTACTTTATGATATGGACGACAAAGTTTTGGACGAAATTTTCAAATTCATAGTGTTTAACAACATTTTCTTGTAACTACTCTTAAGTACTAATTTGTATCTTTATTTTGTTGTAGTGGGCCTAACATGGTTTTAACCTAAAGCCGAAATAAAGAGAAAAAAAAAATTTTATTCTAAAGCAAAAATTTTGAATTTAATTTGTGTTTATCAGCCTTATTTAAAGTCAAATTTTCATATTTTGTTTGCGGAAACAACTACAGACCTATCCAACAACACCAAAAATTTTAAAATCTGTTGAAAATAATAGGAGGAGTTCTTTACACAAAAACCCTCTTAACGTATTAAATAAGTACAGTATAGATAAATAATTTATACGTTACCATGAGAATATTTCTCAAATTTACCAACATGAATCAAAATTAAAAATGTAAACCTATGCCCAACCTATGCCTAATTTAATAGCACTCAAGTTAAATGTAAGTATGACCTCTCTTCTTAACATATCGTTAGAAGTTTTTCAATAGTAATAGGATCTTATTAGAAAAGACAAACATGTGTGACTATTATTCTTATCTTCAATATTGTTACAAATCATCCATTATACTATAATACTTTTTGAGGCATACAGAAAGTAACAGATTGCCAAAGGAGGTCGCCAAAACGTAATTATTAAAGACAGACATTGCAAGAGAAAAAGATTTAAACTTATTTTTATAGAGTAAGGGTTTAATTGCGATTTACTGAGTTTACTAAAACCAGAAATAACGTACAACAGGTTCATCAAATTGGTTTAACAGATTTGTGCCACAATCAAAGCCATCCTTGCAATGTTATCATGGTGATTTGAAACATTAATTTTCAGAAAAAAATGTCGTGTTGTGTACTTTAAAATTCACCTAATTTATGTAATTATATTAAGAACGAATTGACTTTATTCAACCCCACGCATATTTTATTTTTTATGTATTTTTCGTTTATTTTATTTTTTCATTCAAACAAGTTGAAAAACAAGCCTCAATAAGTGTCTCTTAACTATGAAGTAAAAATATACAGAGTAATCATTTCGTGATAAAGTTATTGTTCAAAGTTCATAAGTGGCAGGCACAGGCAATGCACAGGCCACTGCAATCTCTGTATTTCTAAGTAGATTGTAACCATGGTGTCCACCATGGATTTTAACTGTATTTAATTGCCAAATATCATGGTTACTCTAGGGCAGCGGTTCCCAAACTGTGCGCCGCGAGCTAGTGCCAGGTGCGCCACCGTCACCTACCAAAAAGGATAGGTCTACTACAAAACTTTGCGATGGCCGTCAATTTTTCCCGCGCAAACCCACTTGCCCGCCGCCGGCCAGGTAAGCTCCATCAGAAACGGTGCTAAATACAGCAGTTGCAATGGAGAGTTCGTCGGACGATGAGTTGTTCGTGATAGCCGCGGCGTGTGGTCATGAAGAGGAAAGATTAAAGAGAAGGAAGCAAAAGTTGTGGATTCATGAAATTTTCAAGAAAAGAATATGACGCATTTCACAATTTGTTTGAAGATTTGAAGAAAGGCGACGTGGAATTATTTTTGTGCTTTCTTATGTCACAGAAAAAGTTTTATGAGTTGCTTCAGCAGTAAATTCCACAACCATTTCATCCGTACTCATTGTACGCAGCTTTAACGGCACTGTCGATGTAACCACAAATGAAGGTTGGAAGTCGACTGCAAAATTTGACGGGTTCGCCGGGTCCGCCGGCCTGCGAAAATGCCCCCAATGGTCGCCGCCGGTGACGGACGGTGACGGTACGGAGCCGTGTCGGACGGGTATAGTGGGTTACCGCCCATTTAAATCAATGCAAAGCAATGTTACCGGGACTCGCCAGTGCCAGGTGGTGACGGAGGCCGCCGGGCTAGAGTGGGTTTCCTGCTTTAACTACCTGACCAATCTGTGAGAAATGTTTAAGATCCTGAATTCTGTATTATAGTAACAATCTTATTTAAAGTGCTATGTAAGAATATATTAACAGTTAACTGTTTAAAAGATAAATTTCAAATGTAATCGTAATGTAATACAACGCAAAATGGGTCAATTATTTTAAGTGCGCCGCCAAGCCATGTTTGTACTGAAAGGGAGCCATGGGTTAAAAAAGTTTGGGAACCACTGCTCTAGGGCCTACGATAACTCCGGGCCTGCATACTCCCACCACTCCCGGTCTCGTTGAATGAGACCTTGGGAGTCTCACCCGGTCTTTCGGTGGATTCTTTCGGGAGAAACTGCTTCGCTCGCTCATAGGGCTCACATATTTTGACATATAACATTTTGAGTAGTATCATTGTTTTCCTTTACACAAGCCCTATTAATTTATGTAAATTCAAGCGCTCTGTATTCAATTATGTTTGAATATTCTTAATGTATTCGACGAAACCAGTACATAAAAACCTTCTTAAATCGTGTTAAATAGAGGTTATTTTCTTTTACAAATAAATTACGGTATATTTTAACTTCATTAAATGGTCCATTATCTAATACAGTTCAGAGACATTTTCGTTCATATACACTAATACTGGGCCTTATTTTTTACCTATTAATTGAATAGAAATTTCATCTTATGATTATACCGTTCTATACAGTATTTTTATTTGTTTCTCTTTTTATTAGTAAAAACTGCGACCGAAATTGGAATATTAATTGAATTGTGCAACACAATAAAGTACGAATGTCTTATTGAGAATTTAAACTTTCTTTTTGTCGCTGACTAATGAAATAGTTTATTGCTCGTACATTGATATAAAAATCACGGGAAATTTCATTAGTTTTTTATATCAATTTTTTTCTTTTTTTTTAAGAATGTCGTTTCAATGCGGTTTTGGTAGTGGCCCAAGAATTCGTGGTAACAGAAATACTCTCTGTTTTCCATGCGCTTGTATATCTTCTTGATGTCGTATTTTATCTTGAAGAATGTTAGTTCTTTTAGTGAACATACCGTAATTATTTGAAGTTTGTAATTCAGTTGTATTGATAGTCACGTAAAAAATACAGAATTTTTAATTTGAATGCAAAATTACCTTAAAAGTAATAATTTGTATCTAACTACCACGAATAAATTAAAAATAAGGTTAATACACCAATAAACACATATCATGAACTTCTGGTATCATGAAAGATTATAATTTGCTAAGAATAAAATAATTTTACAACGAATAAAACACAACTAAAACTTTTGTAATTGTTTTATACTTAAATAATTTTGTATTGTTTTTTATCAAAGTTAATCAAATTTATATAAGAATGCATGGCAATTTATTTTGTTCAACTAACGGGTCGCAACGGTGAATTTAAGTAAGAGAAGCAGGGCGCTGCAGTTCAATTCATATGGAACTGGCGAGCTGCGTAGGCCGCTTTGTGACGATGTCATGCAAAAGAGCTTGCAGGCCCGGAGTTATCGTATAGGCCCCGGATAGACCATACACCTGATACCTGACAGAATTTTTGGATGTAGTAACTATAGAGCTAACCAGCTGTTTCCCGGCACACACAATAGGAGCCGGTCATTTCCTGTAGCTTTCACCTACGCCTTAATTTTTTTTTTAAATTATTATTATTATTATTATTATTATTGACATTGTTTTTAAATCTTATAATAAATACTTAAGTTGTCCGATTAACCGTCCAAAACTTGTGATCCCTGTGTTATTTATTCTGCAAACCAGTGTGTATTTATAGCACAAATATGCATAGCAAATATGTCCTTAGTTATCCTTAATTTGGTTATAAAAGAGTATTCCTCTGGAGTTTTTTTTAATATCTTGAATAAAACAACCAACATCTTCCCTTAGTTGAATACCATAGGCTCAATTTAGTCTCTTGAGAGCTGGTTCGATTCCCTTTGATTACTGAAGCCACTGGGAAGGGAACCAAGGATAGACGTATGATTGCCCAAAGACCAAGGGACGAGGCATAATTGAAATCATGTATGATAATTCCTACAATCGGTCTAGGTCATTGTAGTGCTCCTTAGCTACTGGGCAATTGAATGGGTGAGCTTTGTCACAATAACGTATTTTCAAAGATCTTTGTCGTAAAAATGTTTAAAACTGTCAAAACTTAATTTTCATCTATTTTTATTCCATACTAGCTGACCTGGCATGCTAAACTGAAGAACCTTTGCCCTTCAGGTGAGCTCGTTCGCTACGCTCACTAGCCGCAAGTCTATAATATACTCTTCATTTTATTTTGAATCCTTCTTCGTTTCTTTAAATCAAAACAATTTATAGGATTAATATTCCTAAATGTTATAATATATTCCAAAATAAAGAAATGTTGCTCCTTTAAAATAACACTAGTTGCTCATAGGGTCAAAAGCCCCTAGTCATAAAATTAAAATGGCATGAACCATAGCGGATTACCAGTTCTTCACTACGAAAGTTTCCAGAAAATTTTAATTTAAATAATATTCTAGCAATACCGTTTGAACAGACCATTCGCCCCCAAAGCACTCTTTACAATCCTGTACTATAGTAGAATTCACGAAAATAGTCCGATGAGATTCGATACATTGTTGCCAAATTTATTATGAAACACATTTTATACTGGTATAACACATGATAAACATAACCAGAAAATGACATCATTGCAGGGCGAGGGGGGGACACAGCTGTTTAAATTTCCATCGGACTATTTTCGTGCATCTTACTATATTAGGCCACCCTTTTTGGTAATTGCTTAATTTTTGTCTGTTGTTAAACTTATATCGATTTATGAAAAATAAACTTGAAAGAAATCATAATTCCTTGGAGCTATGACGGCTTGATAATATAACATAGAAAAGTGGCAATGAGAAAAAAAAACATGACGGATGTTCAGTACCCATTTAAGAGTCAATAAACTTTCAATACTTTGTATCAGACCCCTTTCATTGTCTTTTTTGTCCTCAAATTAAATGGATTTTCTTAGCACCTGTCAGATTTTTTATTATTTATTATTTATTAGTCACCAAATATAAACAGAGCGCGTCAAAATAGATCATCTTCGCACTTTCTGTCAATATTCGCCCCTCCTAATCAAAGATCTTGACTTTGCGTAAACAAAGTAGACTTTAAAAAAAAACAAAGTAGACATTTTTTTAAATCTATACATGGAGAATCTTTAAAGGGGAATATTTAAAAAAAATAATCGTTATAGGGTTAGGGTTTAGTCTGTAGTTGTTTTCACAAAGAATTTGTGAGAATCGGACTCAAAATAAGGGCGGCATCCATCACTTAAATTTTGAATTTCCCCATTAGAATAAAACTGGGATTTGGTTGATCATTTTAAACATCGTTCAATAAACAATGTTAAGTATAGTTTTGGGTGATAATTGATAATCGAAATAATTATTGGATTGGTTGGATATTACGTTTATAACTAAACGTAACATTTTTAGCAAATACCTGGCATCGTTAAAATTAAATAGCTCGATTTCGAGCAACAAGTACTTTAGTGAAAATTTATGCAAGAAACATTTCACCTCAGGAGAAAGAGACAGAGGAATAAGAGACAAACTCAGGTAACCCAAATATTTAAGGCCAATTCAAGTTATTCGAGGAAAACAGCAAAATTGCTGTAATATTACCCACATGATCGTTATCTCTAAATCCCTTCCATCCCTACTTTGATTATTATGATGCTCCTTCCTATTACTAGCTACAGTAGTACCCTAACTATATAAATACATATCATAACATGTAGTTGATCTACCTTCGATACGAAGTAGTTAGAGGTGCTTTGAATACAAAAGAATATTGTCTATTATATGAATACAATAATACAAAGTTTCCCCTCACTTCAGTGGGCCATTGGGAGGGGCATTTGATAAACGGGGAGCTACTGAACAACTGTAATTATTACTTATCGATCATCTTATAAAAATAAACTATCAGTAGCGGCTCGTGGCCTGTGCGGCCCGCGCGCCCGCAGTGGGTGCCAGGGTCTCGCTGGTTTTGGACGAGGCGCAGCTCCGGATGGTGGGAAGGGGAGTGAGAGGAAGACGGGTGCTTGAAAACCCAAATTAAAATATACCCCCGTCGCAGCAGACCTGCCTACTCAGCTAATATCCAACATAATTTGAGATTTTGTATTTTACCCATAAACACGATAGGAATGAGAATGTAGGTTTGCTGCCTTGGGATGTCGTTAGGAAATGTTAGTTGTTAGAAAAATGTAATGGTTAGTTAAGGTAAATATGAAATTGTATTAATATTCGGCACTTTTGAATTTTCCCCATAAGACCCATGGGGGTGAGTATGTAGGTTTGCGGCTATAGGGATGTTGTAAGCAAATATCAGTTAAACCCTACCTAATGAATGTACATACCAAATTGTATCAATTTATGCCTATAAATAAGCGAGATACAAAGTTTTGTTGATTTCCTATAATATTAACATAGGAATCCTATCTTTTTCTTTTCTCAGTAACCCGTTAGGCCTAAGCCAAGTTAAAAATTCAAAATACTAAATTGTTTTTTTAAGCTCTTTTGATTGGTTTCAGTTAAAATTAATAAATTTTAAAAATTAAGGTCCAAAAATTCCAAAAACCTATTTTTTACCTTTTAAAACCCAATAAAATACTCATTCTTGAGTATTTTTTTTTATTTTAATGGTTGTTTTCAGAGATATAAGCACTTAGAGTTTGTACCACGTGGGGCTGAAAATTAACTTCAATTACCTCTAGCTCCCAAACCGGTTTGGGTAAAAATGTTAAGGAATAAAAGGTTAATAATATGTATACAATCTACAGATCACATTGGAGGTTAGTATTAAATGGAGGTTAATATTTAAAATTTGTAAGTTGGCCACCATATTTGAAAAATGGCGGATAAAATCAAGATTTGGAATCATCACAATAAACTGAATGAAATATGGTAGTTGGTATCAGTTGGATATAGTTGGTATGGTAGTTGGAATTTAACTTCTCTCAATTCCTCTTGTAGTTTTTTTGAATAAAACAGCTGGCACACTTATATCAATCACACAGTAAAACACTTCTATGGAGACAACACAGATCTCAACTCTACACTACTGTATAATAGCCAGAAGCTGCCTAACGGAAGAATAACGATTATGGGTTTAAACTATTTTAATTTAATTTGCAATTATAAGCAGTTCATCGTTGTTTGAATACACTATAAAAACAATCATTTTTGTGTTATTTGAAATTCTATACTTCAAGTTACTTAATAGACCATGCAATTGTTAAAAACAAATGGGACATATTCATGTGTCTAGTATTTCTATTGTACTTCTTATTCAAACTAAATCCAAATTGAATGTTAAAGGGTATGTCTGTATTTATATACTACTGTTATTTATATACTATTTTAACAGTTGATAATATTTGATATGAATTTATAAATAAAAAACATATTTACAATGTTTTGATTAAATATAAATTGTAAACTTTCCCAATTAGTAATTAGAAAGGATATTATTTTACATGAACAAAATAACAATATCGAATTACTTAATAGCTAGGTGCCGTTTTAAACCATTACAAGCAACAAACTATTGACCTGAAACCCTTGCTATTACAAAAGCTCAAAAAGAACGTGAAAAGAAGGAGGATATTGTGTAAGTTTGAAAAGCCTCTTGTACAGCCCCCTCTTCGCCGAACTGCCGATTCACAGCACATGAAATACCGGGTGTTCATAAAGTCTTGCCCTGATTTGATAGCATTGATGTACAAAAACCATTAGAGCCACAAGCAGCTTACATTGCTTCTTTTGAAGAGAATTTAATCTAGTTTTTTTTTATATTAAGTTGGTAACACATATGTTTAGCTGTTTGACAACAATGCAGTTTTCTTTAAATTCGGTACAAAAGCAAATCAGAAATGGTTACCCTTCAGTAACAGTGTGTCCTATGGTTCAATGAAACCCAGTCCTCCATTACTGGTACTGCTACATTCTTCCATGTTCTGCGAACATTCAGAACATCTGCACCTGATGTAAAGAGTATCGAGAGGTGGTATCCATATTTTTGTGTCAGGGGCAGTGTGTGTGAGAAGAAACGAACATGACACCCGCGCATTACTGAAGTCACTGTGGATTGGGAGTGATCGCCCGACTAAATTGCCTCCTCGGTCACCAGACTTTACTCCTCTGGACTTTTTTTATGTGAGGGTTTGTCAAAGACGTAGTGTGTTCTACCCCAGTTCTTGATTAGAGTCACTAAGAGAGAGAATAAGAAATGCAGTGCAGTCTGATACTCATTAAATGTTAATAAAAATATGGGAAAATAGAAAAAGTCTCCTAGAATATTTACAGGCAACCCAAGGCGACACATAGAATTATATTGAGTTTGAAAATATGTGCATAAAATTTAGGAAATCACTTGTTAAAACTGCAAATAAAACATTATTCTACCATAATTTGTTTTCATGCCATTCGATTTCTTTATCAGGGCAAGACTTTATGAACACCCGGTATGTTCAGCAAGTTTTGATATCTTATTTTGTAACGTAACTAATAAAAACGAAACACAGCTTCTTACTGAAATACTGAAATAAACCTAAAAAGTTTTTACACTGTTGATTAAAGGTTAATTATGTTGGTAAGTGTTTGGTGATTAAATTTGTATGTCGATTTTAAGTTGATTGTTTTAAAGACTGACTTTTGGATTTCTGAATCACCACACAACATGATTCTCGTCTTTAAGTTGTCAATATTATATGAATATTTGTAACTAATAAGTCCTACATTAATCGAAAATGTCCACTGTTTTACATTTTGGACCCTTTATTAAATGTAAATGATTCTTTAAAAAAATATACTAAAAGTTAAGATTAAATGGATGGTTGAGGTTTAATTTCCTCAATCTATTGTTAAAACCTTATAGTTCAGTGAATAAAGGTTTTTTATCGCAACTAAATGGTAGAAAGCTGGATTTGATATATGTGATAGAACCACATGAGATGAGTATTTTCCCAAAAGTCCCTGCTTCTCCCCCTTGAGCTTTCCCCCTAACCCCCTCCAAACCTGGGAATAACAGTGGTTCACTTTATTTGCCATATGCCTAATATTACTTAAACTATCGTTTTGGAATTTGTTTTAGACTATTTGGGATTAGTTTCTCTACAACAACTTTTGTACTAAAGTATTTTTTCAGAATACTTGTGTAAGAGCGACAATTAAAACTACACAGATCTGTGCCTGATCCATAGAACTCTATATATACACCTGTATAGGCAATTGATTAATAATCAAGCATGTTTCATTTCCTCCTTTTTCCTCAGCTTGTGTGCATCGTAGAATATTTCCGTGCATACCGTTAGAAAGGTATTATGCTGTAGATGAACAGAATCGTGTTTTAATTCACACTCGCCCCTAAAGGCTCCAAAAGTTTCAATGATAATCTTATGGGAGAAGATAATTGACTGAATCATTAGACAGCTGTTGTAATAACAAATGGTAGCAAATCAGGAAGAACAGATGTTTTAGTTATAACATATTGTTTTAACTAATTTGGTCAAGACAGTCTAGACTAAAAAAAAAATATTCGGATTTCAACCTAGGAGGCGATCTCTAGTAATAACTAAACAGCATTCTCTGAGTGCATCAGAGAATGCTGATCGTGTGAATTCGTGTGAATTCAACAGTATTCTCTGAGTAAAGACTGTATATTATGTAACTATTATGTCAACCATACCACGGCCAAGCCTCTTTTAAATGTGGTACATTCAATGATTCTAGTCATGATTATATACTTAATGACATAGATGGGGTCACGAAGAAGAATCTACTGTAAATTAGTAATTTTTTCCTTTAATATTGCTGCTGTATTTCTTTTTTATAGTACAATGCCAATTTCTACCTGGCAAAGGGTTAAACTGATATTTGCTTACAACATCCATGTGGGGCAAACCCAACCATTACTATTCCTAAACATTAAATTTTTAACAACACCCCATGGCAATAAACCTACATACTGATTCCTATGGTGTATATAGGGAAAATACAAAATCTCAAATTCCTTTGGAAATTCGCTGAGTGCGCAGGTCTGTTGCGACGGGGGTATTTTTTTATCAGTTTCTATGCAACGTAGGGAAAATTCAGACAAAACGTTCTATAAAAAGTTATTGATAACTATTTTGTTGCCTAGATATGTTTGAGGTGGAATGGAAACTCGAGCCCAAGTCAAGTACCTCAAGTACCTCAAGTGCTCAAGTGCCAAGTGGAACTTGAGCTTTTATGTAGAATCCATTGTATTGTGTAGATAGTAAATTTTCCCAGGGAAATGTGGAGTGTCCGTAAACGAAATCTAAATATAAGATATTTTTCAAAGAAAAACAATATTTGTGTACTTTATGTGTATTTTATAGAACAAACGAAACCTGTAAGAGTCGCTGTATCAGCAGTATTTCAATCCGATGCACTTACATATGGATTGAATCAACTGTGCAATATTGAACTTCTTCGGTCTACCCTTTGAATAAAATGTGAACTACAACCGGATAGAGAACATCATCTACAAAATTGCACAGATATTCAGTATTATGTGAATTGTTAATTTACCGTAGCAATATTTTTTTTTTTATTTAAGGTTGTAGTACTAAGACATCTCTTTGTATTGTTTATATATTTTATAGTTATGTCCTCAACTCCAGTCAATAAAAGTGAAGGGTTTCTCCATTTTGGGTTAGTGCACTAAATGCTAAGTAAGAAAGAATAAAAGAAGAGCTAAGTATTTGTGTTTACACAAATAATAATATAAAGTCACTCCATAATTCGTAAATTCTAAATAATAAAAGAGTGCTTTTGAGTGTCTAGAGAGAAAACCACTAAACGGATCATGGAAACGTTAGTGGCGTTTTGTCGATGAATTTCTTATTGCCCCTGTATGATAAAAAAATGTGGAATGCCTAGGAAAATGCCTTAAAACTCCGCAAAATTAAAACTAATTTGTACCAATATAAGACGTTATTTTGCTGGTATATTTACTTCTACAGGTGATCCAAATCATGATTACATCATGATCCATAATCTACACTGAATTTAGACAACACTACTGATTTACAAAGTAGTTTTTGTAATCAAATCCCCCAACTTCAATCGGGGAATATAGGCCCTGATTCAATACTATGTCATTGGCAGATAATTAATTAAAACAAGGTCACTAAGATTGCAGTTATTTTGAAAGCAATATAATAAATAAAATTTTCTAGCTTATTCTTGAATAAAATTTTGCTTAGTATATAAAGAGAGTTTACTTATTATATGTGATTGCAGTTACAGTGTTTAAACTTACACTTACAGATAATTTGTTGATACATATGTCTTGATCTCTTAACCATCTACTATTTAACTTTTACTTAAAAAAATAAACAAAAATGAATTTTTTAAAGTATAAAATACTCCTCAACATATTTTAATACTTCAATTTTAGTGAAACTATGGGATTTAACTTCTTAACTTATATACAAAATGAGTATAAAAAGGTGAAAATACGGATGAACTAAAAAATAATAAATACAAAAAATACCAGTAAGGAAAGAAGATGAAAACAGTACAAACAAGAGACTGAAAAAAGTTGAATCTTGATTTAGTAAAGTTTTTAACCCAATACTAATTGCCAAGACAACTGGAATGGAAGAGATGGAATAAAAAAGAAATATGTTATTACGGTATTTAATTCTCATACTGTTTGTAAAACTGTTTTAAAGGATAAACTTTTATTGTTAGGGCCTATATAACTGTCAGCATTGCTTAAGAAATAAGAAAATTTAAGTGTTTTTATTATATCGTTAGGATTTTCGCAAACTTTATGACAATTAAACTTCGAAAACATCACATTTTTATATGTGTAACAATCAAAATTACCCGTCATGTTTGATGGGCTGTTGGGGTATTAAAAAAAATGTAATTAAAACTCCCATATTTTCAGCTAATTATTAATTAAAGAATCAAAGAATATTGGAAAACGAAGTCTGGAGAATGAATTCATTGAAAAAAGTCATGTGTAGGCCTAACCATTTTACAGTCCTATTTACAAATAACATTAAACCTAAATCTATGAAATAAAATATTTATTATATTTCACTTGATATATTTATATTTAATTTCAATATATTACAATATTTTAAATGTATATTATGAAAAAATGAAGGCAAGCAATTGGAGGAAAACATAAAATGCTCAACAAAATAAGTTAAGTATTTTTTTTTTGCAACTTTTATTACACAGGTTTACTTTTCGTAAAAATCAACAACATGAAACTAGTACTACACTACATCGAGGGTTTGGAATAACAGATGAATTGTTTGGAATAATGTTATCTACACAAGAACTCTCATGGCGTCCTAGTTGGTACCCGCCCAAGTGAAAATGTTTTCCTGAGAAAAGCAATATTCCGCACAAATGTATGTTTTAATTTAAAAATACAGATGTAAACACCTTTATATTTGTCTCCAATGAGTTCAAATTCAAAGTTTCTTATAATTAAAAATTTATATTTTAAAATTATATCCATATGAAATTTTTTTATGTCCCAGAAAGATTAATTTGCAATGAAAGTAAAAAATAATCTACATTATATTTTAATTATTTTTTTTTTATTTTATAGCTTCAAAATACATATGCTGTATCTTAAAAAAACTAACAAATTATTGCCAATTATAGTTTTTATTTTTAAACTAATATCGGTATTTTACTTTAAATTAACTATCAACTCACAAATTAAACGTTTTACGTTAGGATGACATTTATGATTTTTGAAATATGATTTTGAGTCAGTGTAAATTGGAGATACTTTATATCAAATGGGCTGATAAATAATGGATCAACCGGACTCTAAACCTCGGTAGTGTGAAAACTAACCCATCCGGATCACTAGGTAACATGTATTGTTAACCATTATTTTGCTATAACATAATATGTTAACAAGTGGCAAAGATACTTGGCACCTTTAGTGTAGAGGTGCGTGCCAATAAAAAATATATGTGCATTTTGAGGTGTAATTTTCATCAATTTAAGACTACAAGCT
Source organism: Neoaliturus tenellus (assembly GCA_030545055.2). Taxonomy (NCBI): domain Eukaryota; kingdom Metazoa; phylum Arthropoda; class Insecta; order Hemiptera; family Cicadellidae; genus Neoaliturus; species Neoaliturus tenellus. Next base: position 216,899,971 of record CM061533.1, read on the forward strand.
ATAAAAACCAAATTTAATTTATTTTTCTCTAATATTCAGAAACATTAACGTATCACAAAGTGAAATAAGGACGGTTTAAAAACTGTGTTTGATCCATTATGATCCTTTGCAATACTAATAAATAATAAATAATAAATGGTACACACATTATATTTAAATGAAATGTAATCCACACAATTAAATAACCAGGTCAAACCTATGAGCGAGGAACAATAATCCTAGATTACATTAGGTTAACTCTGTTATACTATTTACTCTTGATAAAAAGCAAAGACATATTTTTTTTTGAAATGTCAGGGAGAGTCTAAATTATATACTCCCGAATGTGTAACTCACTCACTCATCGGGGTATCAGAAATTCGTCAAATGTCGGTAAAGTAGATCTCCTATATATCACTTACTACAGAGTGATTCCCAAGCGAGAACTAAACTTACCGACCTGTATTACTGAGAAAATTGCCAACATACTGGAAGTCGCGGATTGCCGAAACACCCTTTTTAAGAAATTTTATAACATTAACCAATTGTGCCTTTATAGGAAAAGCGGTCTATTCACCGAGAGTAATTTCAATGTACAGGGTGTATCTGAAATTACCTCTCCAGACCGGAAGTCACTGATGTCAAATACAAACTCTCACTTTAAATAATTTTTTTTTAGTTTTACACGGTTTTTAAGAAAAATTTACAATTTGATCTTGTACGCGTAATTTTAGCAGTTTATTGAATATTTGAGGTTGAAATTTAGATTTTAAGCAAAAATGTCTCGGCACAAAAATGTCTTAGACTCTTTTAAATACGTTTCCACATAATATATGTTAAATTTCCCCCAGTTAAAAAAAATAATGTCATGCTATTTATTGTTCTAAATCAGAATGATTAGGGTTTTTAAATATTAAATTTTAAAGTTGCTTCAAAATAACGTCTGGTCCCCTCTGTATTGAAATCAGTGTCAATCAACAGAGCAAAATATGTTTTTATCATTCTGCACGAAATCAGCCTGTTTTTTGATCTCTCAATAGTACCAAAACCGATTCTTTCTTGTCCTAGTACTGAAAAATCATCTGGAGAATTTTTTAGGTCCTAGTACTGAAAAGTCAGCTGTTTGCTAAGTATATTATTATTAATTTATTAATGTTGAGGAGCAGAATTTTGAAATTCAAACATTATAAAGAGCATTGTTTGTAAATAACATAAATGTAAACACTGCATATTACTTACTTCGTAAATATAACCTCAAAATCTTTATAGTTAATATTTTTAACGATCAAAAGTCTAATTTTGCATTATGATAAAAAACGTTGTTCATCACTCGGAGCAAAAGTTTCTTTTTGATGCTTAATCGTTTTTAAAAACTCGGCTGCGCCTCGTTTTTAAAACACGATTGCGCACCAAAAAGACCCACTTTTGCTCCTAGTGATGAAAACTACTATTACCTACAACGGCACTATTTGTTTTTTTTTCTTTCTTTGTACAAAAGAGGTGCAAGGTTGGTATGGGACACCCGGTAAGACAGTATCATATTTGCACGATAGTCCTCCCAAAAATTGGTTCTTTATTTGGGATGGCACTTAATTTCTAACGAACTCATTAGGAAGTACATCATTGACTTTACCTGATAGCATGCTAATTTAAATTTTACAATTCAACAAAGATTTCAACTAAAATAGCAGATTACACAATTGATTTATCTTTTAGTGCGTACTAAGTTAATGTTTAATTTAAAAAGGTGGCAGTACAGTATTTTCATTTAAAATAAAAAAAAGCTTTTTTATTTCCTGCCCCAGAAAACTATCTGATTTCAAAATTTAGCGACCAAACATTTTTACCCAAAATAAATATGACATTATTTTTTTCTACTCTAGCGGCCAAATTATAACATCTGAGGCAATCTTCGCGAACATCTTTCAAGTTACTACAAGTTTGGTTCTATGAATTTTTGCCCCCCAGTCCACACAATTAAACATAATTAAATGTTTATTTATTTTTGCGGAGAATTTTACCCCATGTAGATGTAATTTTACAACTACTATAATATTTTACTCAGAACCTTCACTTTGCACATAGACATATCTTGCACAGTACCAATATCAATTAAATCATCAAACTTAAAAATTATCATGATGATTTTCAATATTACGTATTCTTCTTTTGACTGTGAGTCGGAACGAATTGCTATATCAAGCAACTGATTGTTTTACTTTGATTGTTATTTACTGACCTGGTCCTACGGCTAAAACATACGTCCTTTGATGTGTATGGTAATTTTAATATTTTAACCATTATTTAACATACTTTTGTTAGTAACTACTGTATTATTGTATTTAGAAGCTTGAAGTTTTTTTTATTTGCCTTGACAGTAATATTTTAGGAAATTAGGTAAATTTTAAAGTTTTACACCATTAAAAACTGAAATGAAGGAATTGTAATGAATGCCAATATATTTATTAAACTACAAATATCGTTCTTTTGCCTTCCTGTTTTGTGGTACAACCTACTTCCATCAAAACAGATATTTTTCCCCACTTCCATTCTTTCTGAAATACACTCCAGTCATAAGTTATCATAATAGTATCTCCAATTTTTTTTTTTTTTTTTTACACATACAATTCTGATCGTAATACCTAGAATAATACATAGTTAAGTATTATTTCACAACTCTCAATTTTTTTATTTTTATTTTTTATATTGAAATGAGGGGAACTAAGAAGGGCATTTAAACGAAGAGCCGTAGGTTATTCAGCGAACACAATGAGCGGTATTGGAGTGGAGCCCTCAACTAGCCTCATTGCATGAGAGTTTTATAGTAATTTTATAGTAATTACGGAATTGGGGTAACCAATTAGGGGGTGGACCCTACATCCAGCATAACCTAGAAATATTTACCTAGAATATTTACATATATTACGTAAATTATTATCATTTCGCAGTTAAAATCTTGTTAGCGAATTTTAATTACGAAGGGGTACTAAAACCGATTCATAGGAGTTTTTCAAAGCTTTTTTTACTACTGATTGTGAATTTTGTGTATTAAACAGTTTTGTTACTGTCTTCAACGTATAGCTCTTCCGTGGAACTAACTTATTACGAACATTTTTATAATTAGCCCCTGAACTGGAATATGAACTTAGAATTTGGTTTTTACAGTACCTGTTCTTTCCAGTTCTTGTATGTAATCATGTAGCACATCTTGTATGAAAATCAGCATGCAAGAAGCAACCCTGACTATGTCCCCATTATTTCAGTATTTCAGTGTTATGTGTTTGTGTTTTGTTTTTAATTAATTGACGAAGATATTCTGAGCTATCTGTTACAAATTGTGGATCTGATGATGACAGAAATGTCGAAACTGCAGTAAACCTACATGATTACATACAAGAACTGGAAAGAACAGGTACTGTAAAAACCAAATTCTAACTTATTACATACTTGACTTTTAATTATTCTACAAATTTAGGGCAACCCCTAAGGGGGCATGGGGGCGGAGCCCCCATCGAGCCGTAGGCGAGTATACTTTACTATACTTTGATAGTTCAGTAACTTGTTTGTTTGAGATATTTTTACAATCTGACAGATAATATATTGCCCAGCTTTGTATTATGCACAATGCGGATGATCCCTAGAAGAATAAAGAAGCTCAGCGACAGAAAACAACAAAGCCTAATCCCTCATCTTTTTATCCTTTATCAATAAGCGTCCATGTTATATAATTATCCCATTTTCTTAAATTAAACTTTGCATTATTTTTTTTTACCATATACTTCATACCAATAACAGGTCAAACTAGACACAAACATTACACAACTTATGACATTTTTCTTAATAGAATAATTTGTTTAATTCTTTATTTAATAAAAGATTTTAAAACCTTATAAACTTTCCAATAACATTTTAAGCCGAAATTACTATAAATTTTTAATTATAAATTACTATTGTGGGAGGGGTTGGTAATCATAGGTACTCTGAGTACCACAAAGTCAATTGATAGTTCCCTCATGTAGTTCAATATTGCTTAAAACGAAGATTGTGTAGTCTCAAAAACATTGCCTTAAAATGTAAACATTGCTAACAAGTTCTGTCAAAACATGAGGTGTTTTTACATTGAAGAAAAAGTTTATATCTCATTTATGATAGGCAGCGATTAATGTTTGAGCAATATTATAAAGTTTTTTTATATTGTTATAAATTATTACAGTTGATAGAAATGTTATTTTATGGATAAAGATTTCACAGAAATTATTTGGTAAAATTTCATATAGGAAGTACAAAACGTTTCGTATCTTTGAAACTGTACAAGTAAAGCATTGAAACTTCTTATTTCACTTTTTCCACTAAAAATCTACTTTTTAAAGGTACTTTTTTAATGTTAAGGGACCCTTACTTAACAAGTAAATCCTTAATTAGATAAACCATTAGTCCAAAAGAAATTCAAAATAATTATAGGTCATATATCAAATTAAGTTCTCCAGTAGCAAATTATAATGCCGCCTTAAGTAATACCGTCACCTCAAATGGATGACAAGCCGGACTTTGCTGTCAATCAACCTTACAACTAAAACAATTTGATGAAAATAAAAAAAATCATAAATCTTGTAATACTTGCCATTATAATTTCCGGTTGCTTAAGCAGTTATAATAGTTAGTTATTATTTATTGAGTTTTATTTACTTGACAGAGGATGGTACGATATCGAAAAAATCTACTGATTGTCATGGCTTAAGCTGTATTGTAGTGCTTAATTGGTCGAAACTCAAAATATTTATTTATAATCAGCAAAGTTTTAAAGTAAACAAAAAGTCTGAGAACACAACAGCAGACTCAGAAATATTCTTGTTCAAATTCATTTTTTTGATAGTTACAATATTAATGTTCCTAATGAAATGTTTTAAGTTATTATTTCGATGACTTAATCTACTATATATTTGTCAAATACCACTCACTCACGTATCAGAGTATCTCCAAAACTATAAGGCCTAAAGGGTTAAAACTGTGCATGTACGTTCATCTTTGCTCAAAAACGCTCACTAAGAAACGGTTTTGCAAAATTCCGCCAGGGCTCCGCCCCACAAGACTTGAAAATTTTGTTACAATGTTATTCTTATGGGGGATTTTTAATACAAATCAAAGCAACAACGAATCTCAAAAACTAGCCAACCTGAAGGGTTTAAATTTGGTATAGACGTTCCTTTCTACCCATTGATGCTCACTAAGAAACGGTTTTACGAAATTCCTGCAGGGCTCCGCCCCACACGACTTCAAAATTTCGTTACAATGTTATTCTTATGGAGCACTTAAAATACGAATCTAGGAAACAACGAATCTCCAAAACTACAGGACCTACAGGGTTGAAATTTGGAATGGAAGTTCCTCTTTGCCTATATGTGCTCACTAAGAAACGGTTTTGCGAAATTCCTTCAGGGCTCCGCCCCACACGACTTCAAAGATTTGATGTAATTAGCTGTTGAAGATTCAAAGCTATCAGCTGTTAGTGAAATAATACATTTATAGGATGACACAACCATATGACAATATTTTTATCTTTGTTAGGAAATTTAGGTTAGGTTAGGTTTAACCTATTTTGTCAAATACCACTCACTCAGTATCATCGAATTTTTATAACCATAGGGTATAGGGGGTTGAAATTTGCCATGGACGTTATTCTGTGTAAAAAAAATTATCACTAAGAAACGGTTTTGCAAAATTCTTTCAGATCTCCACTACAGGCCTTCAAAATTTCCATTTAATATTATTCTTATCGCCGACATTTTATACAATTCAAGGCAACAACGAATCTGAAAAACTATAGGACCTACGATGTTAAAATTTGGAATTAGCTCATTGATGCTTACTAAGAAACGGTTTTGCGAAATTCTATCAGGGCTCCGCCACATAGGACTTCAAAATTTCTATCTAATGTTATTCATAGCTAATTTTTAGTTCGAATCTAGGAAACAACGAATCTGAAAAACTATAGGATCTATGGTGATGAAATTTGACATGGACTTTCCTCTTTGCTCATATGTACGTGCTCACTACGGAATTGTTTTGCGAAATAATATCAGGGCTCTGCCACACACGATTTCAATTTCGGTCTAATGTTATTCTTAAGGCCAATTTTGAATATGAATCTAGGTAACAACGAATATGAAAAATCAGATGACCTAAGGGGTTGAAATTGAAATGGAAGATACACTTTGCCCATAGGGGCTCACTAAGAATCGCTTTTGTAAAGCATCTTTAGGACTTCGCCCACGGGACTTCAAAATTACTTTTGGGGCCTACGGATTGAATTTTGGCATGGACGTTCCTCTTTGATCATAAATGTTCACTAAGAAACGCTTTCACAAAAATCACTTCAGGGCTTCACCCCACATGTCTTAGAAATTTCAATATAATGTTACAATTATGGCCAATTACAATACGAACTGAAAGAAACAACAGTTCTATAAATCATAGGGCCTATGGGGTTGAAATTTGGAGTAATCTCTTTGGTCATATGTGCTCAATAAAAAGTGGTTTACACATTGCCTTCAGGGGTCTGTCCCAAATAATTTTAAAATTACTATAGAGCCTATAGGGTTAATTTTTGGCACAGATGGTCATCTTTGCTCATAGGTATTCTAAGATACTAGATACTGGAGGGGAACCAATAAAAATACTCTAAGGACCTGAGGTAAACTTTTAAAAGGAAATTAAGACCTTGAAAAGAGCGATGAGATGAAGGTATATTCAAAACAAGAGTAAAGAATGTTATAAACAATGACATGTGAGTTAAAATACAAATATTGAAAATATATGATAATGAAAGTAAATTATTAAAATAATGAAGTGTAATTTGCTTTGAGTATTACTGTATATAAATTTAGCAAATACGGTTTTGGAAATATAGTTTTTGAAGTCCTTTAGGGCTCCACCCCACTGGTCTTAAAAATTACTCTGTGGCCTACTGGATTAAATTTGACATTGATGTTCCTCTTTGGTCATGGGCATTCACTAAGAAACGATTTTGCGAATTTCCTTTAGGGCTCCGCCCCACGGAACCCTTAGGTCACCCATAGATCCTATGGGTTAAAATTTTACAAGGACATTTCTCTTTACTCAAAGGTACCAAGAAACGGATTTGCCAGGGCCGCCCCGAGGGCGGGGCGACCGGGGCAGTTGCCCCGGGCGCCACGGCCAAGGGGGCGCCGCTGCTGAGGCGAAATCCCCGTTTTATAAAGGCTCAAAAACTTCACAAAAATTGTAAAAACTGCATCAATAAATATTTTAGACACAATTTTTCAATAACAATTTTCATAATGTGTTCAATAATAATTGTGCTGATTAGTCCCAATTAAAATGTAAAACATTTACTAGTCGGAATTGAGTAGTGATTAGGTCTCTTTTATACATCGCGTCGAGCGACGCGCGTCGCTCGAATCGCTAAGATAATCGTAAGATGATGCCGCGGCGGGCGCACGTCGGGCACGTAGTATGACAGCTCCTAAAATCTAGTGCAATGAAGTTAGGTTACGAGCGTCTTTTGCCGCCCGTCGAAATATGTGCTGTATACGGCCGGCCGCACACCGAAACGGACGCGACGCGACAAGACCCGACGAAACCTTTCACGTCTTCCTTCCCGAGCGAAGACAATAACATATGTTTTATAGTATATGGGTATTTTATTTTGTTCAGCCGAATAATATGTTTTTACCTTTGTTCGCGAAGTCGTAATATCACATTGGTAATATGCTGTCATGTCGCGTCCGTTTTGGTGTGCGGATGGCCTAAAAGGGGCCTTATTCATTTTAACTATAAACCTATTGTTTACAAACAAGTGGAGGTGAATCATGAAAGCATCACAATTGGCTGTACGTAGACTGGCCATACCTGATCTTATGCTCTAAAAATAAAAAAAATAATAAAAAATGGCTTGAGCGCTCATTTAGGGCCTACGAAAACTAAGTAATTCAATATTTTTTTTGCCTAAAAAGTTAATTTTAAGTTTTGTAAAGCAGAACGTTTTTAGTATCATTCAAGTATAAATTTAATGAGTATTACAATTATATGCAACACTTGTGACCTAATTAATTGTGTACTTATATTTAAAACTATACATAACAACTTATGCTATCAGGATATTGCAATGCTTTTTAATTGAGTAGACAAAATTCGACTGAAATTCGACCGCATCTGGTCATGTAAACAAAAATGTATGCAGTTCCGTTAGTTTTCGTAGACCCCTAACAGACCCAGACCGTGTTGTCATCAACAAATAGTTGTGTCAACAAAGCTTTATAGTACAAGTGAATTTTTTAAATTAGTTTACTAAAACTAACAGCATTGAAAATTTAACCATGCACCTCATTTAATGCTTCCTTTTGGACTGCATTAACATTACAGTTCACACAAGATACCTAGGCCAATTAATTAATTTAGGGGGCGCAGATAAAAACCTCGCCCCGGGCGCCCATTGCCCTAGGGGCGGTCCTGGGATTTGCATATAGTTTTTTAACTCCTTAAGGGCTCCGCCCCTCAGGACTTAGGACTACTAGAGAGCGTACGGAGTTGAAATTTGACATGGATGTTCCTCTTTGCTCATAGGTAAACACTAAGAAATTGTTTTTCAAATATAGTTTTTTAATTCATTTAGGGCTCCTCCCCACTGGACTTAAAAATTACTCTATGGCCTACGGGGTTGGAAATTGACATGGACGTTTGCTTTACTCCATGCATGGGCATTCACTAGGAAACGATTTTGCAAATTTCCTTTAGGGCTCCACCCTACAGAACCTTTAAGTTACAAAAAATCCTACGGAGTTAAAATTTGATGGTGACATTCCTATTTACTCGAAGGTACTAAGGAACCGTTTTGGAAAAATAGTTTTTGACGTCCTTCAGGGCTCCACCCACTGGACTTAAAAATTACTCCATGACCTGCGGGGGTTAATGTTTGACATGGATGTTCGTTCCTCTTTGCTCATAGGAATAAGTCACCAAGAAACGGTTTTGGAAATATAGATTTTGAAACCCTTTAAGGCTCCGCTTCACTGAATTAAAAAATTACTCTATGGCCTACGGGGATAATATTTGACATGATCGTTCCTCTTTGCTCATAGGTGCCCCGCTCACACTATTTCAATGTATTAATCGTAATGTATATATATATCTTAAGAAAGAAGATTTCTTAGGTCTTAAAAGAGATTAAAAAACAAATTCAACACGAGCGAAGCCGTGACGGGCAACAGCTAGTATGTTATATAACAATAAAAATATACATACTCTTTTTCGTGTTTAGTATTAAATCAATTAAAAATTAAAGTTAATTTATTTTTTTAATATTAAAATAAAATACTATCTAAATAATAACCTAATTCCTAATAGTTAAAAATAACGATATACTTGTTGCAAAACAAATATAATAATTTATCTAATGACTAAAAAAATATACCTTTAATATTTTTGGACTAGGAAATTTACTTAGAAAACCAACCAGCATTTTACTCTTCCGGAAAATGGTCATAGTTGCTTGCGGTTTGAGGAGTCAATATCAATCACGTAATCCTAGGAATGAGGCAGTGTTGAAGTAGGCAGTTCCCGCTAGCAAAACCGAGGTCAAACACAACCTGCAATCCACCTCTGATGGATGTGTGATCATGGCCTAAAGCAATTCCTGGCAATCGACCTAAAATTTTAGTAGGTGGGAACGGAATAATAAAAGAAGATCGAAAATGGAATAGAAAATTATTAACCACATGGTTAAAATAATCTAGTCAAACTCAAATCTAGTTTATGTTAATAAGCTTGAAAATTAACAATAGTAAAATAAAATGTAAATATACCGTATAAACTAAAATAGTAATATAAGTATAAATTAGTAAATATCGGAAAAAATAATTGGTTTGATAAACCAAATTATTTTTAAAGCATTCTGAACTGGTGCATGGAGGGAACGAAAAATTATTTATCAATATAGAATATTACTTTTAAAAAGTAATTTCCATTTGATATACCGGATGTCCCACACCACCCGTACAACCCTTTTAAATCATCAATTTTTCTCGAAAACAAAATTTGTTTTAATAGCAATATAGGTAAACAGGTTACGCTCTATCGATTGACAATAATTTCAATGTACGGGGTGTACCAGAAGTAAGCAATCCAGACCGAAAGTCACCAATTTTAAATACAAACATCTACTTTTTATGATATTTTTTGCCTCACGCGTAGTTTTGATACCACTTTACAATTTATTTTGTACTCCTAAACATGATGATTTAAGAGATAATGGATTTTGAAATTTAGTTTTTTCCAATAATAATATGGGGAAAATTTGGCACTCATTATCTCAGAACATGTTAGGTTCAACAGAACTGTTTAACTTTGCAAACGTCTCAGAATATTATTTTAAAGAATTTTAATAATATGAAATATCGATAATGCTATCACGTAGTTTTACTTTTCCACACATTTTCAATAATCTCCGCCATATTGTAAATTTTATGCCAAAATGAAACAATATATATAATAATTTATGATGGAAAAATATTTAAGACGATACCTTAAGACATCTTTGTGCTGGGGCATATTTTTTTACGAAATTATTCTGAGAAATGGATTTAAATATTTGCTTTACATTTTTTATAGGATGGATCTGAATTTTAACCGCCATTTTCTCCTCAAAAGTTAGGATTAGAGGTACAAAAGTAAATGTTAAACTGTCTTAAAATTACGTGTAGGATCAAAAATATAATAAAAAGTGGGGGTTTGTATTTGAAATTAGTGACTTTTATTATGAAAAGTTAACTTCTGGTACACCGTGTACATTGAAATGACTGTCAATTGATAGAGCATAAGTGGTTTACCCATAATGACACAATTTGTTTTTGTTAAAAACGATTTCTGTAAATTTTAAAAGGGGTGAAAATGTGGTCTGGGTCTGGGACACTGGGACACCCGGTATTAATAGGCAAGCATTCTTCACTTTTTTCTCAGTCTGTGTACATTATAAATATAGGAGTAATCCTGGTATATTTTTAGAAAGACACTGTCCTGTTGAGCACAAAAAAATTATAATCCACATCGGCCCCCAGGGTTTCAAAGTTTCAATGATAATCTTATGGAAGAATAATAATTGATTGATTCATTAGACATCTGTTGTAACAAATGCTAGCAAATCTGGAAAAACAGATGTTTCACTTATAAAATGGGTTAAAAACTACTTCTGTCCAGATTAACTGAACTTTTGGTTCAAGTTCGCCCAGTGGTGATCTCTAGTGATTATTACTATCATACTCAAAAACACAAAGTGTTGAGGGGTTGCCAAGTCCTAAAAATTCATGATATCAAAATTTGTTCCAAGTCAATAGCATTGGTATTAGAATAGTTTACTCGACAAATTGATTCGATCTTTTATTGCTTGGTAAACATTTTGTAAAATATTATTGTTTTATTTCGAAACCGTACTTGGCCATTAGCAGGTGTATGATATTCTATTTTTATTTTATTTTTTATTGAACTATACGTAAATTCAGCATTTCCCTATTCATCGTAGTATATCCCCATTAGTAAATAGGCCTAACTTTGCTAATACATCTGCTGGCCAAGTACGGTTTCGAAATAAAACAATAATATTTTACAAAATGTTTACCAAGCAATAAAAGATCGAATCAATTTGTCGAGTAAACTATTCTAAAACCAATGCTATTGACTTGGAACAAATTTTGATATCATGAATTTTTAGGACTTGGCAACCCCTCAACACTTTGTGTTTTTGAGTATGATATCAATATTTTTTATCATGTTTTTCCATTTGGGTTTTAACAGCAAAAGCTTTAAGTAGGAAAACAGTTTTAATTAAAACCTTTAAAGTTAAACAGAACACTATATTTGTAATCTTTTTTCTGGCTTTTATACATAGGAACACTGCTGTCGTTTATAGGGTAGAATTTAGCTACTTAGCTGCTTTAAGGGATTAAAATACTAATTTATGGCCCCATGCTGAATACCCGTGATTCGTAACGGAAGAGACAGGAGGTATTAATTTGAAGATCTCTTTAGTCTTGTTCACCCCCGTCTCCGAATTCCCCTTTAAGATCGAGATATAAAACAAATATTGTTAAAGGCATAAGTTTGTGCAGTGTTGATGGATCAAGTTTTATTGCTTCATTTGTAGTGTTCAAAAAATTTACGGTACTAAACTCCCTGAATAACTCTGAAAGCAAAATGTTCAGACTACATAGAGGTACTTTTGAGTAAAGACAACCTAGGAATAATTTTTTTCTGGTACAGTTCTGTTCCATAGCCTTTTTGTGTTTTGTATGTGAAGCGTTAAAACGGAAGTCAAGCTATAAAGATTTAATATTACTCATCTGATTAAAAGATTGGATGAAGGAATGTTGCTACGGACACGATTTTTATCGTACCATTACCATAATATTACTCTATTTTGAAGATTAAGTCATATTTAATATAATAATATTAAATACCAAATAATAATATAAGTCAATCACCAAACAATCCATTAAATTGGAATGATAGCATATTGGAAATTTTTTTATAACTCACTGCACCAACGCCTGTACATTGCAATTAAAGGTACGGTTACACATAGCAGGAAAGGATACGGAAAGGAACCGGACAAGACATGGACAAAATTCTAATAGGGATGGCTACACATACCGGGATACGGACAGGACATTTCTGAGGCGGGAGGTTGCGCGCGCAGCCGTCCGACACTGTTCATCCCGCCGGCCGCCACACTTCACTCACTCACTACGTAGAGCTACCGTCAGAAATTTCAGATAGTGTCGGAAGGGGTCCCGTACACATACCAGGACGGGATACGACATTTGGAAAATGAATGTTCATCTGACGATCCATCCGATACAGGGAATGTCCTGTCCGTATCGTTTCCGTGTCCTATCCTGCCATGTGTAGCCGCTCCCATTTGATAACACAGGGAGCATACATCAGAAACTGTCCCGTCCGTTTCCTTTCCTGCTATATATGTGTAGCAGCACCTTACGAAACGTCCACAGTTTCTAGTTCAAATTTCCGCTTGCAGAATTTTTCAGGGAGTAGGCCTACTATAAGTATTCTTACTATGCATTTTCTGGATAATAGACAGATAAAGCAATACAACTTTGTACATCAACACTGTCAATAGGAGGGCGGCCTATCGGTATTATTTCCTGTCCAAGAAATGCTTTGGTCCAAACCAAACATTCCAAGGGCAATAGATCGTAACTCTTATGAGGAATTACTACTGTTAATTTTATGAAGATTTGACATATGTAACAATTCCTTATTTGACCCATCCATCTTGAAGATCGGTTCAGTTGTCACTGAAAAGTTAACATAAAAATTAATGTACCTATTGATATAAAGGTGGAGGAGGATAATTAATCTTATTTGACTCCATATAGTCACTACGTTACTGGTTTTTTCATCATTGGTTTCGATAAGTTTTTGTTTTATTTTATGCATTGCAGAGTTAACAATATTTACAAAGAAATTTTTCTTTAAAACAGTGTTTTGAAGATAAAGTTTTCCTAGTTGGTTTAGTTTTGTAAGTTTTGATTGAGTGTGTTTTTAATTTTCGGGTTGTAACTTAACCGAAAAATTACACTGTTGTAACATTAACTAATTTACAACAGTAAGCATAATAAAGATTCTTTAGTTCTGAATATCAAAACATTTAATTTTTTAATTCAGTTATACAGATAATATTAATCAATTTACTGGCTTGGACGAAAGCCAACAATGTTTTAAGTAAAATAATTTTCTGTATAACACAATCTATAAATGTCAGCTGATCAAATAAATGAATATGATAGCAGATGTTTTGACTTGGTTTTTTAACGAATTGAAATCATAATGTCAAATGTCTGATTTGTTTACCTTTTAAATTTACAAAATGTAAACAAAGTGCTTCAAGAAATCTCATATTTGTTTTATTTTGTGATATTTAAAGTGAATAAACTTTATCTTTGTACACAAAGGTTTGTACTACGTATAAAGCCGAAGATTCCTGCAAAGTTTCGTGTGATTCCCATCAGTAATAAAGGCTGTAGCTTTGCTTAAAAATTAAAAAAAGTTTGTTGTGCGTAGGAAACCACATTTCTAACTTTTTTTAGGCTACTTTTGAACGCTTATATTTTACTTCACTGAGAGTTTTTAAAGTAAGCTTGGCGATTTTTAGTGTTCATTGACCCAGTTAAATGAATGTAAAACGAAAATAGGGTTAATTGTGGCCTTTTTGTGTCCTTTTGAGAAGTGAAAATTGGCCGTATTCTGCTTCGTGTCTATATAGGCACGCGTCGTCTGTTTTGTTGGGTGGGACTTGGCGACGTGACACGACCGTGCCACTGGATAACAGGACTATTATTACAGTGACTATTATTATAACAGGTTAATGTGCAAACTGTATGTAGGTACTTGTATAGAAACCAAGTGTATTGAAAAACAGTACAGTTGCCTAGCCTAAACAAAAATGGTTCAATAATGGAAATAACTGGGCACTGTAACTGCAGTTTGGTCTTTAACTCCAACCATTAAGCGCTAGTCATGCCTCACTCAGTCTCGGACGAACTACCTACTGCCATCAAACACAAATATTGTGCTTTAGTGGTGAACTGGTAACGGATTGAGTATCGTGACAGCATCATTCAAAAACTTTATATTTGGTGGTTGTAATGGTTAGATCAAAGCATTTTCGTTAGGTTCTCGTACTTAAGAAACTATTTATAAATGTCTTCACTTTTTAAGTTAACTGTAAATGTATATACTTATCGCATCGTAAAATTTTATTAAAATTTAAAAAATATTAAAGTATTAAGTCAAACAACAAACGCAATGCTAGTTTTCGCACTATAAAATATATCACTGGAAATGTGACAGTTCATCTACAAACAACTTTCGCTCTAAACGAATATTTGATTTTAAAAAGGACGATTATTATATGACTGCCTCGAAGTTCAACTGACATCACTGATCTTCGTGACTCACTGGCCGGCACGTTTACAGTGTAGCGATACAACGGACAGTATAACGCGAACGACACGTTTGCGTTATAAAGCGACATTATCTCCCTGATTTCCAGACCAAGACTTTATGTGTGTGGCCTCATCTAAGACAGCACAAATGTGTATACAATTTTTTTAAACATCATGTAAAATCTAAATAATGTAAGAGCTGTAATATTGGATTGAGAATACAATTTAAAATTAATACCACCAATATTTTATAATTTTTATATTTGTGAGGCCTTTCGACATCAACGATATCATCGTCAGACATTTCACAAACTGAAAGGTTATATTTACAATGTTAATTTTAAATATAGTACTGAATGTAACATATGATCAGCCGAAGTTAATTAAAATAATAATAAAAATAATAAAATAGGTATTGGTATATGTATAAACATGTATAGAACTACGTAAGTATAATTTTGACACTTGATATTACTTAATTTTTGTAAAATGGGAGTTTAATAATAATGAATTTGGAATTGGTCCAGTGTCCAGATTTAATAATTTCTTTGTTTTTCCAATATATAAAGATTCCCAAGCATTCAGAAGATTTGGTTTTGTAATTGGTTTTAAAATTTTAGCACTGTTTTGGGAAAAGGTGTGACCCACTTGAATACAGTGTTTGGCCATGGCAGATTTTTCAGGTCGGTTGTGTTTTATGTATGCAACATGCTCTTTTATTCTCGTTTTGAGGTTTCTTCTGGTTTGACCAATATATTTCAGCTCACAACCTTCACACTGTATTTCATATATTCCAGATTTTGAATTATCTTCAAGTTTGCTTTTTGGATTTCCTAATATGTTTTTAAGTTTGTTGTTTGTTTTGAAGGAAATTTTGGTATTTGTATTTTTCTCGAAAGTTTTCTTGATATCTTTATAATTGTTAGTATAAGTAGTACTTATCCATTTTCTTTCTTCTTTTAAAGGCTGTAACGTTGTTCTGGATTGTTTTTGTTTCTTTTTTATTGCCTTGTTCAGGATATGGTCAATTAGTTGGGTTTCATAACCATTGAATTTTGCAACGTCTTTTATATATTTAAGTTCTTTTTCATAGTTTTCTTTCGATAGAGGAGTATTTAGAAGCCTGTGGATCATTGAGTTGAAGATCCACAAAGATTCAAAACGAGAATAAAAGAGCATGTTGCATACATAAAACACAACCGACCTGAAAAATCTGCCATGGCCAAACACTGTATTCAAGTGGGTCACACCTTTTCCCAAAACAGTGCTAAAATTTTAAAACCAATTACAAAACCAAATCTTCTGAATGCTTGGGAATCTTTATATATTGGAAAAACAAAGAAATTATTAAATCTGGACACTGGACCAATTCCAAATTCATTATTATTAAACTCCCATTTTACAAAAATTAAGTAATATCAAGTGTCAAAATTATACTTACGTAGTTCTATACATGTTTATACATATACCAATACCTATTTTATTATTTTTATTATTATTTTAATTAACTTCGGCTGATCATATGTTACATTCAGTACTATATTTAAAATTAACATTGTAAATATAACCTTTCAGTTTGTGAAATGTCTGACGATGATATCGTTGATGTCGAAAGGCCTCACAAATATAAAAATTATAAAATATTGGTGGTATTAATTTTAAATTGTATCATGTAAAATAACCCTTACTTATAAAACTATAATATATATACCGGAAAGAGTGCATTTAGAGAGTTCTTTGGCCATACCTAAGAGTTTCTATCACCCTGACTTCAAAAGCCTATCCCACGGACGTATCAGGAAATGACTATCTTCTTTACTTCAGAACAGAACTGACTTTATGTGACTTTATTGTTCTATTATTGTATATTTATTTTTTTAGTTTCTTTCTTTAAACAATTTATGTTAGTATAAGCAGTAGTAAAGTTATATTTTATTACATCTATCCTTATTTAATACTGGATTTAAATTAATGTCGTTGAATATCAATAACAATTATTATTTTTTTAAGATGTTTAAAATTAATTTTTGATGTGTTATAATGTGGTTTCTGTTCTTATAAAGTTAAGGACCACTTAAGTAAGATTATGATTTTTTAATGAAATTTCTTTATTTTAGATCAAAGTACACATTTCACTTGTTTAATAAATTTAATAGTATAAACACATTTTAAAGATTGTTTTAAATAACTTAACACTTTACATTTGTCATTTCTTAAAACCAATAAGTGCTTTTATTAAAATGTCATATGTTTTATAATGATTCACAAATATGTAATTGAACTAGTGGCTCATAGGGGCAAAAGCCCCTAATTATAAAAGTAAAATAGCATGAACCATAGGAGATTCCCTACGAAAGTATCAGAAAATTTCATTTTAATTAATATAGTATTTTAAGAATACCGTTTGAACAGGCCATACACCCCTAAAGCACGCACTCTTTACAATCCTGTACTATTGAGCTACCCGTTTTTAAATGCTTCATTTTGTCTGTTGTTAAATTATGACGATCTATGAAAAATAAGTTTTGAAAGAAATCATAGTCCCTTTGAGCTATGACGGCTTTTAATATAACATATAAAAGCGGCAATGCTTAAAAAAATACGGACGTTCAGCACCCATTTTAAACTCAATTAACTTTCAATACTTTGTATCATACCCATTAATTGTCTCGTTTATTTAAAATTGAATGCATTTTTTAGCTCCAGTCAGAATTTTTCATCTTTTTGTAACCAAATATAAACACAGCACCTCAAAGAAGAAGATCTTCACTTACTTCCGTAGAAGCTTTTATACTTCCGTATCTCCTAATCAAAACTCTTGGTTAAACAATGCAGACGTTCTATAGTACCACTTGTGTCCCCGCACCACCACCATCACGTGTCCTCGTGCATCCCCATGCCTCCCCAAAGTGCCCCCTATGTCCAAACAATCCCGTTACTTCCATACTCCCCTGTCCCCATGCCCCCATACACCCGTGCAACATGCCCCATGCCACCATTCACCCTTCTTGCCCCATATATCTCCATGCATCCACAAACGACCCTATGCAGTGCCACCGACTCCTCTCGTGCTCCCTATGTCCCAGCACCCATGGTGTTGCCCTGCATACATGGCCACCGTTCTTCCCCGTGGTCCCCATGCCCTCTATGTTCCCCCAAGCCTCCCCGTGTCCCCATGTCCATCTGCCTCCCATGCCTCATGCCACCAACGCCCCTAGTGCCCATTGGGCCTTCCCAACCCTGCACCGCCACGTGCCCCCGGGCACCCTATGTTTTCGTATCCCGATGCCCGACGTTGCTCCCCGTGGCAACCGGACCCCCATGCCCATCTACCCCTTTTTTCACCGACGCCCCTAGTGCTCCTTGTGTCCCCGCAACACCGCCGTCACATGCCACAGTGCCTCCCCGTGCCTCCTCAGAGTGCCCCCGCCCCCTATGCCCCCGTACCCTCCATTCTTTTGTGCCCTCATGCTCGCCTTGCTATGGTCATGGGGCCTTGCTATGTTGCCCATGCCTCCACCGTGCCTCTTATGCCCTCTCTGTCACCAGTGCCACCGACACCCTTCGTGCCCTTCGTGCCCCCATATCCCCGAACCCCCTGTACTCCCCATAGTCCCATGCTGTCATCCCCGCCGTTCCTTCCCGTACCCCCGTGCCCTCATGTGCCCCAACATTTACCCTAATTCCCCCATGTCTCCCCCGTGCCCCCATGCCCCCTTACCCTCCATGCCACCGATATCCCTCTTACTTTGATTGTACTCTATTTTGTATGTTCGTCAATGAAGTCGAACACTAATTGATACATTGTTGGTTTTAGCACAGTATCACACAAAGCAGATAAAGTTTTTTCAAAACCCCAGGCTATTCTTATGGAAAACGTTTTACGATATTCCTCTGTTACTTGTAACTTTATGGCTAAGCTTATAATTTTCCCTCCTGCATGAGACCGAGGCCTTTAATTGGAGACCCAACCATCTTCCTGCAATTTGTCGAACGCTCAAAAGTTTGCTAAAAAAATTTCGCTGTAGATTGCTTTTCTTGGTGTGAATTATTTTATCATCTTCACTCAATGTTATCATCTGTGTCACGTTTTAAAATTAAACCATAACACATGTTTTAGTGTACACAAAGCAGACGTTTTTCGTATCCCTATGCTATTCTTATGGAGGACGTTTTACGTGATTTCTCATTTCCTGTTAACACTATGGAAACGCTGATAGTTTTCCCTCATGTATGGGACCGAGACCTTTAATTTGAGACCCCTCCCATCTTTCTGCGATTTGTATAACGCTCACAATTTTGCTCAAGAAATTCGGCTTACAGAATTATATATATAGATTGTTAGAATTTTATAAATATTTGTATTTCATTGAAAACTTTCATGAAAAAATAGTTGTTTCAACTTTCATAGTAGATTAATTCTTATATGACTTAGGGGATCTTAAGGAGAACCTTCTATGCAATATTGTTTAAATCTACTACAAATTCATTTGATATCTACTTCTAATATGAAGTGAATATTTAATATGCATAGTATGAATTACAATCATAATCATTGTTCCTAAACAATGGTTATAATTATCGTTCCGTACCGTTGACACAATCAATGTTAACAGTCTATCCTCGATAACACGTACTGCACCAACCACACACGAGGTACACACTGCCTCGCGTTGCTGGCTATGTAAACTGCTGAATACCAACTTGGGAAAAGGCATGTCTCTATTAGGTGCTATTCAAAATTCTCCTACTTCTAAATCCAAACAAAACCAACCTTAAAAAATGTTCTTGTACCGTATTACAAACAGGAAATTCTCAAATTTAGTTTTAAAATACTGAAATCAATAAAAAAAGTCCCCTAATATTTTTTTCAATTGTCAGTTTATCATATAAGATGCACTTAAAGTTGCGTTGTAGGCCTATCTAAATACTATTATAAGTCAATTAAAATCATGTTGAAGACTTCTTATCACAAACCCCTTGCTCTTACTATTTTAAAGTAAAATCGAGGGAAAAGAGTAATAAAGTGTGAAATTTTATAGTTTTCTTTTTGGTGGAAATCTAATATAAACGACTTTTTACATTTTTAATAGGATTTTGACGAGTTTTACTGAGGCCGAAACACATACCTGATTCAGTTCATCGACATTCTAAATTTTAAAAATAAGCAGATGGGGATTAAAATACCCGCAATAAAGTGGGAACTTCATATCAGATTACCATTTTCAAAATATATTTTTTTATATTATTATCTTTTGTTTTGTTTTCACAATGACTGCATATCTATTTTGAAAGCAATTAATTTCAACACAAAACACAAACAAATAAATCTGATAATTTAAGGGTGTACAAACCTTGTGTTTGGTTAAAGACTGGAGGAGACATAGAGAACAATGCTTAGTATACGGTTGGAGTTGATTAATTTTAAATTAAACCTACAGTTAAATTGTGTAAAACGTTGTAGGATATGCCATGGCTTTGCAATGTAAAGGCAAAACGCAAAACATGTCACTCTAATGGGTATCATAATTATCTTTGTTTTTATTCAGATTTTAAATTTAAATATCTTTTTTTTAATGGATATATTTATTGTTAGCAGAACAATATCTTTTTCCACCGATATAATGAGAATATAAGCGCTAATAGAGCAACTTGGCAGTTAAATTATTTTAATTTAATATTAAGCTTTTAAAAGAGTTTGATTTAAAATTTTCATCAATCGCCGTTTCTTCTTCATTTCGAGATTCTTATTTTACTATACACTGGGAGTTTTCGTCTAATAAGTCTATTTATCAACCACACTCTATGGTGCACATAGCAAACAAATTAAAGCAGAATAACATTTTCAGGAGCCTGTTATAACAAAGCCTGTATTTTAGATAGTCTGCTTTGCATCTAGTTTTGAATTTATTAGTGTTTTGTTTAGAGTGGTTGGGACAAAATTGTAAATGAGTCGCAACACTTAAGTGTATTCTACAAACCCTTAAAATAACTGAGGAATGCATTTTTGCAAATTTTAACTGAATAAATCAAGTATTAAAGAGGAGGTAAAATATCAATATCTTTGAAACCAAATAGATAAATTTTTATGCAATCTTTGATGGCTGAAAAGTATTATTTGTAGATAAAACAATAGAATTGTTTTTATTGAGACTTATAACTTATAAAATATACTTATGGCTTATAAGTTATACAATATTGTATTTTGAACAACTTCAAATATTTCAAATTTGATTATTTTGACACTTACCTCTACGTTACTATGCACAGTTATAGTTTCTGTTATATTTTTTCTTTAATAATGTCAACAATACCCACAAGTCAGAACTAGTACGGTATATTGTTCGTGTTTCATGATGAAAAAATTATTAATATTTTTCCGACTCAGAGGTTTTAGATATTCAACAAAGATAAAAGGGAGATAAAACTCTGTATTTTTCCTGTACGTTTGATATAAAGCTGTAAGGTCGTTGAGATTCAGTGGACCGTAATCAAATAGTAAGTGAACATCAAATATAAGCCAATAGGACTTGATAGGGAAGCAATCCAATCGGATACGTAGAAATATGTTCTAACTTTAAACTAATTGGTCTCAAATTGAGACTCTCAATTGGTCCCTTCTGTGGCTGAAGTTAATTACTGAAACCCAAAAATAAACCACAAAGACAGCCAAAGGTAAACAACCGTAATAAAATCCTGTCTTTGTACGTGATAAATGCCTAACTACTACCAAGAAACAAAGAAACTTAGTTTATCTAATTAAGAAAAATTTACATAGTATTATAAAAATGTAAATAAATAAAACTAAATCCTTTACAAAGCGAAAGAGCGAAGATTAAAAAATGTTTGAACATCTCTGATATCAAACTTAATTAAAATTCAATTATAATTTCTTTGTAGTTTAAATTTTTTTTAAGTTTTAATTTTTTTCTATTTCTATTTTTCCTGAGTTTCCAAATAATATAAAATATTGAAATAAAGTTTTAAACAGTTTTACTAAATCTGTGCGTTTTTCTTTAGTCCGAGGAATTGTAAATCAAGTGAGAGAGCATTTAAACGGAGGGCTTTCGGTAGAAAAAAGGTATACACTCCGATGAGTTGCATTTATGGTTATTTACATTATAATATAAATACAGGGTGATCAATTTAACTGCACCACCATTGATTGGTATTGGAGAAACTATGAAACTTAGAGAAAACTTGAAATGTGGATTTTAACTAAATAGGTACCGTATACCAATAAATAATTTGAATTTCAATTTTCGCGTATGACCGCCATTTTATAATATGGTTATTAATTTTAAAATTTTCGTTGGCACACTCCATATTTTAAGAATTTTAATGCAATTTTAAAACATTATTATTCATGGCTATTTCTCCTCTAAACTAAACCGTGTAAGTGATAAAGGAAGCGCAATTTTCATTTTTACCCCATAAGGATAAGAGGAGAAAAAACATTGACAGCAATTTTTTTCAGAAACCAATTATGAATTGGTTGGCTTTCCTAGAAAAATATTTATGATTATTATTTTTAATAAATAATTTTTATGATTTTTTAAAGTAATTTCAACAATATATTTTGTTGGGTAGATGTAGTTGAATAGTAATATTTATTTTTCAGAAAAGCATGATCTAAACCAAAAGGGCGAGTTTTAAGAAATAATTTGTGTGAAATAATTAATAGGTTCTGCTTTGATTAACAAACAAAGAGTATACAAAATTTTATTTCCATAAAAAATATTAAAGAATTTAATTTGCAAATATTCCTATTATTGACTTTTAAGTTACCATTTAACTAGAAACTATGGGAAAACAATGTTTGTAACATATTCTTTCTACATAAATTACCTTCTCTTGATTAGGGGGAGCAATTAAATTAATAAATGGTTCAATGTCAGCTATACAAGAAACTACCAAATATAATTTGAGCCTACACAAAAAAACCAAAGAACTGTTTTTACCACTGTTACAACAATAAGAACTGCTTGGTGAAAACATAAACAAATATTTTTAACGATCAAAAGTCTAATTTTGCATTATGATAAAAAAAAAACGTTGTTCATCACTCGGAGCAAAAGTGTCTTTTTGATGCTTAATCGTTTTTAAAACACGATTGCGCACCAAAAAGACCCACTTTTGCTCCTAGTGATGAAAACTACTATTTTGTTGTACCATCTTTTTACAACTCTATATCAATTGTATTAACAGTTTAAGCTCCTTTAAAATCCTAAATGAAAAGTTAAATTGTGAGGAAGAGTTAAATATAGTTTTTAAATAAGTCTATCATAATATAACCTAGTATTGTATCTTATAAATTTATTCCATATTTTTACAATAATTTCGCATAAATTGCACAACTATTTATATGTTAAGGTATTTTTTTGTTGTATATATTGTTATGTATAACTAAAATGCAGTAGTGATACAAATTACTATTCTTATTAAAACAATTTAAAGTTTTAGAGTGCAGTAAAGTATGTTAAGAATTGAAACACAAATAATATGTAATATCTTCTTTAAGGGAGTTCTAATTTTCACCTATAGAGAAAGACAGTTTTAAAGTTCATAAAAAAATAAAAACGCCTACAAGTGTTTAAGAAACTTCCTAAACCCCAAACCCGAACTTTTACAGTCTTCCGAAACTGCAAAAAACAGAAGGCAGGTTCTTTTAATATTAGAGACTCACAAAAAAGACAGGAAAATCGCAGTTTTTGTCTTGTTTTAATATAGTAATAATAAAGCTTTTTGTTCTTAAAGTATGACGTAATGTAAATTAAATTCCTAATTGACTAATATTCCAATGACAATCCAATTCCTAATCAAATTATAGGCCTTACAATACCTATTGATTTTATGTAATTACATACATTTAAAGTGACTTCTGAAACAACGGTTACCTTAATGGCATGGTTAAACTCTTGTGGGTTAATCTTCTATTGTTTAAAGTTCGTAATTAACCAATTTTTTTTTAACTTGGATTTTAACTTTTTTAACTAATTAAAAAAATTCAAAGATTTTCATCGGTGTTTACGTGATTAGTTCTTTTTTATTTACTTTATCTTGGTTCTAGTAAATTATTTACATCACAATCTGGCCAACTTCTATTCGAAACTACCATGGATATAGAAAGGTAATCCTCCGTGAAGTGAGCTTGCTCATTAACAAACAATTACAATCAAACAAACAACCAATCAACAAATTACTCATGTCTTGCCAGAGTAATTTAACTTTATCCAGTTTTTTTGTCGATTTGCATTTCTATTACAAGGGTAAAGAAGATACTTGTAAAGAAGGAAATATGTTGCTTCAATGTTCACAGATTCTTTTACTTCTTTTTTACTTTTTTAATTTGTAAAACTAAAATTTCCAATCAAACAGATCATACATTTTTGAGCCCTGATTGACAACAGTACTTTTTTGTAAATGCCCACGTAAGAGCTATAAAGGGCACTAATTAAAGATTAGTGGTTGTCCTAACTTTCTTCAAATTTTTACATACATCAAGGACATCGAAACCCCTTCAAGTTCGGGATGTATATTAGTTAAATTTAAGATAATCAGTGCATACAAAATACAATAAAATATATTTCCACATAGACATTTTCAACTAGCAATATTTAAGTTACTTATATTAGCAATATTAGCTTTAATATTTACCTAATAAAGTAAATAAATAATATTCTTAATCTCAATCGAAATATTTCCTGCAGTATTTTAAAAGCCAAAACGTATAATCATTTTCATTTATTCATTCCAACGGTTTCCCATTACATAATTTTACAATTTGTTTGAACATATTGAAAATAGTTATTTAAAAACATACATAAGAGTGAAAAAGTTCGGTGCACTGCTTGTGATAAAACAAGTTAATTCAATTGATCAGTGAAAGAACAATGATAACAGTTTGTGGCAAACATCAGTGATAATAAAGTTAACAGTTATAATATATGCAGCAACAACAAAATAAATTAAAGAATAGACAACAATAACAATAGTAATTACTCCAATAAATTTACAAGTGATCCAAAAAATAAATTAACAACAAGATAAATTACATCAATAAATTAACAACAATAATCAACAGCAACAAATCAACAACAAGATCTAACTTTTTAGTAGGTGCAGCTTAAGGCTTCTTCTAAATGCTCCCATCGACTGTGCGAAAATGTCAGTCTCACCACTCAGTTCATTCGCTCTCCTTAACAACCGTGGGATGCATCCATGATAAGTATAGACTGTAGGCTGGCATCGTCTGGCGAAGAGATCTCTGGAACGTGTGCCTCTTGGTATTCTAAACTCAATCGATTCAAGGATCTCCGGGCATTCAATAAGTCCGTTGAGAATTCTGTACAAGAAGGACTGGTCGTGAATCGATCTTCTTAGCTCAAGAGGCTCGAGACCAAGAGCACTCTGTAGCTCAGAGACAGGCACATCGAGGTAGCGAAATCCCATCCGTGTCCCGACGAGGCGCACTAGTCTCCTCTGAATTCTTTCCAGTGCCTCAATATCCTTCCTCCAGTGTGGGCACCAAACAACTGATGCATATTCAAGTACTGGTCGCACAAGTGTCTTGTTTATTTATTAAGTCATTTACAATAATTGCATATTGTGTTGACTATGACTAACTATGACTAACATAAATACGCCTTAAAAGATAGAGCCACCAGTTTATTAAACCCAAATACATTGTGGCAAAGTGCATTTTATTTATTAAAAGACTATTAATTTAAGTGTTTGCATGGGGATGGTTTATAAACTCTGCCACACTATAAAACGCATTAGTTATCAAATATTCTTTAAGTTCTCTCTGAAATAGTCTTTTATCACTGATAGTTTTAATATCATCAGGAAGATTATTAAAAAGTTTAGCTCCTGCATAACTTGGCAATTTATGATAAATTTCAAGTCTGTGAAAATCAGATCTATATAAATTTTTACTCCTTGTATTATAATTATGAAAATTTGTGCCAAATTTTGAGTTGCATTTTGTTATAAAATAATTAATTGTTTGATAAATATAAAGACTTGCTAACGTTAAAATTTCTAAGCTACGAAAAGCTGATCGGCACGATTCTCTTCTGCCTATCTTTGCCAAGATTCTTAAAGATTTCTTTTGAAGAATAAATACTCGTGAAAATTTACAATCTCCACAAGCCCCCCATAGAGGTAATCCATATGATAAGTGTAGTTGAACAATACCATAGTAAGCTGTTTTTAAAATTTTTGTACTACAATATGACGCTAGTCTGCGCAGAAGAAATATTCCAGAGGAAATTTTCTTACAGACATGGTCAATATGGTGTTCCCAAGTTAAATTTTGTTCTAAGTGTAAACCTAGGAATTTTACACATTTAACTTGCTCTAAAACATGTTCATTTATCATTATTACAGGATTTTTGCATTCATCTATATTACCTAATGTAGATGAATGCAAAAATCCTGTAATAATGATAAATGAGTGTTAGTGTTATTGTTATTGTTATTGTTATTATAAATGTTGTGGAGTGTTATTGGTGTAGAGAGTGAAGTAAAATCGTAAGAAGTTCTGAAGATGAATCCCAGTAATTGACTAGATTTTGTGGTGATGTGACGTATGTGGTCTGAAGGGTTTAGGGATGAAGACATGACAACACCGAGGTCTCTGAATGTATCGACTCTTGCCAAAACTGAATTATTTAGAGAGTAGTTGTACATGATTAAGTTTGAGCCACGTGAGAATGAGAGGACTGCACATTTGTTGGTGTTCAATACCAAACCAATCAATCAGAACTCTAATCAATCAGATTAGAGTGATTGAAAGAAACTACAAAATCTTTGTGATGCACTGTTGAAGTTTATATGTGTGTTGCGGTACAATTGTAAAATCAGCCGTTATGTAAAACTAGCTCTGTACCCGTGCTTCGCCACGGAAAATTCCTCATTATTACATAGCACCTTTATATTGAAGAGATGGAAATATCCAGTTCCGCCAACGGGGAGGCTAGGAAACGCTCGGAACCATATTTATAATATATACATACAATGGGGAGTTTGATTTCGCAGGCCCCCTTGCCTCTGTGGCCTTAATACTAACAAAAGAACAAAATCACACCGGAGAGTTTTTTAAGGCAGTTCTCCTCGCCTCTGCCAACAAACAAAATAAATACAGAACAACAAAATATATACAACAAAATATATTTATACAACAATGAAAAAACCTCTCAAGTGCTAAGAACCTCTCTGTACACCACATTTTTGGTTCTTCCCTCTGGTTGCAAAATGACCAAGCTACCAGGAGAACTCACCCTAGCCAGGTAGAGGAGGCGGACTCATTTCATAGACATCAAAATGCCCCCGAGTTATTTCTCTGAAAATTTCAACCTATTTACAGAGACTGCCTGACCATATGTATTTCCAGTCATAAGCCTTTTGTCCATGAATACTTCGAATTGGTATGGATAGATCTCGGCCGCAACTATCAACTCAAATGATGTACGGTAAGTAAACGGCATCGACATCACAGACACATAATCATCCCTGCTCTGGTAAGGTTCACATTCACGTGTCATTGAGTACATGTGTAACCTTTCCCAGTTAGCAGAGGCGTGATTGACGATTTCAGATCGTATATTTGAGGACTGTGCGATGGATCCTGTCATCGGATGTGATAAGGCAGAAAAAAGGCATGCGCTATCACTAGGTATAATAACAACCCTATGAGGGACGAAAATGCCGTTTATTTCGAGAAATTCTACGTCCGCCATGACCGTAGATAAGCTTCAAATTAGTTCAAAAACTTTCCGAATCATGTTTACGATCCAACATAACCTTAAAACTTATTTTTTACTCTAAAAGTAAATAAAGTATGTGCTAACAGCTGTTGACGAAATTAAATTGCAGACAACTGCTTTCATCTTACCTAGTTATCATCTGCTATAATGTAAACAAAAAATCAAAACAAATTATTCTCCCTACTCGAACTCCACACGAACTTTGACCCTCTGTAGGGCGGCGCCCATTGGGAATTTTCAAAAACCGTTTCTTAGTGGATGCCTACACCCTAAAAGGAACGTCCATACAAAATTTCAAGGTTCTAGGTCTAGTAGTTTAGGCTGTGCGCTGATACGTGAGTCAGTGGTATTTGACAGATATATAGTAGATGCCTAGAATTTTTTTAATCCCCTCCTTTTTGGAAGAATTTAATATTTTCTCCAATAAAGCGACCAATAATTTAGGTTTTTTTTTTGTAAAATGGCGAATTACGCTACCATCGTTGTAATTTGATTATAGGCTAGTTTCTCAAAACGGCTAAGACGATAGAGCATTATCATAAGAAATGAACTTCAGGTGTCAAAGGATCAAATGAATTATGTTACTTCAGCACGTCTAAGCATATTTCGCAGAATTTCATTTCTAGCTAGCTGATTACGTACTAAATCAAAATATTATTAAAAGTACCTTTGCTTTGTTTGGAAAATTTTACAAGTTAATTAAACGTTTGAATAGGTTTCGGATGTTGCGTAAAACTCAAAACTGTGGGGACCTGGTATATAGAATAGTCTTTATGTTTACACTGGAGTATTTTTACATAACAATGCAGTTATGTAGCATGTACATTACAATAACACATGCTAACTAACATTACTATAACGTGGACGCAGAATGCCACAATCTGTAAGGCTGGTTTTATACACTGTGTATGAAAACCAGCACTGCTTTAGCTACTTTTTTCCTAATCAGTTTACTCTCATTAGGGTTTTAGGACCCGGATTTATGACTTTATTTTGACCATATTCATGTTCAAATTTCTGTTTTCCTGCATAAGCCTGAAATTTTGTAGGTACTCAAACACATATTTTTAAATCAACCTACTATTCTGCTATTTTTTACCATCCAAACAATGTGGACATGCTTGTACAATCCATACTAATGCTTTAATTTAAGACAATGTTCTCTGTTCAGTTGTGGATAGCGGATATGATTTCTTATTCTTCCGATGTTATTTTTCTTACATTTAAACTAATAGTATATTTCACCACCAGTCCGGAAAGTGACCCATTTCTGGGCGAGATAGTGTTTTGTTTCGGCGCGAGGCGAAGCCGAGCGTGGAAAACACTATCGAGCCTGGAAATGGGCTTTCCGGACGAGTTGTGAACGATACTTTTCATCACGACGCAATTATTAATAAATGTGGAAGTTTCAGAGGAGGATTATTTTTGTAAATTCTTCGCCATTAGACAAAATAAACAAAGCTGGAATTCAAAATTTAATTTGTTTTTAACCCAGCTGATTGTTGCTGTACGGAAAAGTTTGTTTACCTTGGAAGGTACCTTTGTTACCGTACAGGTCAGTAAAATCAGCTGACGGTGACAGTTTGGGAAATGACTACTTTCCAAGGTCTCAGCTGTACGGCAAGTTGTCACTTTCGTATACGGAGTGATGGAAATTTAATTTTATCCGCAGCTAAGTTCTGCCAACTTAAAAACATAAGAAACTCGTAGGCAATAGATGAATGATTAAAATTGAAGTTCTTAGAAGAACCATGACCAATAAATTTTAAGAAAGCAGGACCTCAATTAGACCAATTCAACATTAGTCCTTGTATAAACAAACTTAAATGTAAAAAATGACATGTAGGCCTATAGTAGTTTAGAGCCTTAATAGGCAAATGTTTAGGATAAACATTTATAATAAATATTTGTGTTTGTAATAAATATCGTTATCTGATACTAAATGCTAGAAGGCTACTACATTTTAGAGCTGACAAAGATGAGCAAAGATGTAATAAAATATACATAACTTTTTCTCTTACTTTAAAATGTATACGGGTACTTATTGACGTTTTGTAGCATGTTATCTATTGATCTACAATTTTATCTCTGAAGAAATAAGAATTTTGGGCTGAAATACATTTACGTTACCGGTACATTAAGGCCCAACACAAACTTTGGCCCTGTAAAGTAGTCTCAAGGGTCCATTAGATATTAATCTGTCACCTGTATCTCTTTCCATTGGGTAGATTCATTTCAATTCTGTCCTACTACACCAAAGCTGTTTAAAAGAAATAAAGTAACCAAAATATTTTCCGATGGATGTATACTGTACATGTTTGTATGAAGGATCTTGGTTGCATCGATTCTCTTGTACAATTTTAATAAAAACCCAAAATTACACATGGATAATTAAATAGAAATATTTACGTTTTGTAGAGTCTTAATAGCTTTCATAACAGTTCATCCACTTGAAAAGTCAATGCGCCGTCATTTTCAGACTAGGATAAAATCAGGGAATAAGTAAAATCACTAGAGTTTTTACTGGAGAGATCTTTTTTACAGTTTATTATGATTTAGCCAACTTTTTTTTAATTTGAAACAAATTGCTCTCAATACAGCCATTCTGTGGCAGACGTCAATTACTAGGAACCTGTTAATAAACCGTTATTCACACAAAGATATCCACCAGTAAACAACCTTTGAAAATCCTTGCTTTGTGTATGTTAATTACTCGACAACAAGTAAATATCACACGAATAGGCTACTTTTATTTAAAATTATATGAAAGAGTATTTATTTTACTGTAAAATTACATTAATTTTATAAATATCATAATCAATAGTTCGTAAATAATTGTTCTATTCTAGCTTTAAAAACAGTTTTTGTAGATAATCTCAGCGTAAAAATGTTAACTTTCGACTAATTGGGTTCACATAATTTACTTCAGCAAAAGACACCACCCTCTTAAAACGATACTATTATTAAATACTTTTAACGGGTTTCCATCTAGATTCGAATGAAAGATTGTAAAAATCTTCATTGTTTTATCAAGCTGGGTTCTTTGAGTGAGTTCAAAAGAATTGAACTGTACCAAAGAAAGCACAAGTGAAATCAAATATCCTTCTATTAAAACAAAACAGAATGCAAATTTGTCATCAAACTTGCGTATAAGAAATAAAGTGCAAAATATTTCAAGATGTTTTAAATTAACTGTCAGAATTACCACAAAACTCAAAGTAAAATTAAACCGATCTTGCTTCGCTCTGAGCTTTTTAATAACAATAGATAGTTCCCTAATTAGTATTGTAGTAATTTTTGGTTGGCAAATTAAAACTAATTACTTCCAAAGCTAAATTACTATATTATTTAGTCTGAGATATTCTGGAAGATATTCTGGTACACTGAACGAATGTTTGCAGTCTATGATTGGACCAAGCCTCTTTCAATCGTCTCAACACCCACCGTTTTTCCTCTTGGTTGCTTTTGAGAAACTATTTTATAAGAAGTTAGAATTTGTTACATCGCCCTTACGATAAGAAATATTCTCAGAGGTTTATTTTTATTTTTGTGAAGCAGAGAAATCCGAGTTTCTTATAACACAACTGTTTATTTTGTAGTTATACTCCAAAGGCGCAAACACTACCTTAAACAAAACTTTAATTATACTCATATTAACTTTTAAAAATTAATTTATTGCAATTAATTGTATTAATAGTTTACTAATTGTAATTTTAAGTAAATGTTATTGCATTCAAATGGGTCTTAGTTTTGGAAAAACTAATTTTCAATCAAAACTGTCCAAAAATCTTAGTAATGTCTGGAACCGAGATCGTGGTAAAGATTTTAGTAGTTCGTCTACGATTGTGTGTAATGTTAATGAGAAAGGAGGTTACGTCTGAAGTTAGGTTTATATTTCCATTTATTATTCACTTTTACACTCCACACGTGAGCAGGGCTCATGTTGAATGGTCAATTAAAGCTTAAATTAAATAATGAAAATTAGTTTTCTAACTGGTGGTTTATGTAACTAATTATGTTTGTGTCAAAACTGCTATTATTATTATTATAGTAATGTTACCGGTCAATTATTATTTCACCGAAAGTTGCATTAAATCTATGTCAAATGCAACTCCAAGAGGGAAGTTTTTAAGAGACCTGTCCGAATTTCCTCAGAATTTTTATATCCCAATTAATGATTGGTTTACAAAATTAAATCTAAAACATACTAAACTAAAACAAAATTAAGAACACTGTTGTTAACAATTATCAAACCCCGCCAAAGCAGACCTGCGTCCTCAGCCAATTTCCAAAGGACTTATGTATACTAGTATACGTGTTGCTCGAAATCGAGCAATTTATTTTAATACAATACAAAAGTTACTGTCAGCTCTAAATCAATGACATTCGACCAATCCAATATAGTGAATCTCTTTAATCGCCAAAACTACACGTACTTACAGCTGATTATTAACATATGTTTAAAATGTTTTATTCAATCCCAATCCTATACTTATAATACGAGGAATATCTGAAGGGATGTGTGTTCCACGATCTCGAAATCTAGCTGTTAGATTTTGCTTAAAGTTTGCATTAAGGAGTGTTTTGGCCCAAAAATAAGTTTAGAAACAGCCTCAACCCCAGGAAAAATCGACTTTGGTCTAAAATTAAGTTTTAAAATTGTAATTTTTAACATTAGTCTTGTGGGTTGCTGTTTTGGTAACGAAATAACAACGAAATGTAACAAAAAGAAACATTAATGTTAAGCAGACTTTTTTAAACAGCTGTTAACTGTGAAGAGGTATAGTTGGTTGTTGGTGGAAATTTAATTGCTTTTTTACCTTGACACTATAACAAAAGTGAATAAAAACCAACGAGCAAGGCTCGGTTAACCTGGTACTGTTATTTAAATGGGAAACTTTGAGATTTCAGTGCTGGATAGCGCCTTTATTTTCAGTCCGATTCTCATCAATTTTTGGCGGAAACAACTACAGACCAAGCCTTATCCAATGACACCAAAAACTTGAAAATCGGTTGAAAATTGTAGGAGGAGTTCTCAAGACAAAAAACCCTTAGCGTATTAAATAAGTATAGATTTTCTTTTTTCCTTAACACCATACAAATGTAAGTTTGCTGCTAGTAGAATGTCGAAAGGAAATATAGGTTAATCGCTTCCCAGTTACTTAATCTACATACTAAATTTTACCATGCTCTGGTATTTCCCCCCATACAACAATATTGGGGTGGTATGTAGGTTTGCCTTCATATGGGCGCTGTAAGCAAATGTAAAAACCCCTACATATTAAATGTACATATTACATTTTATCAAGTCACTTCAATAAATAAGCTAGGTGCAGGGTTGTGTTGATTTGCCTTAATAATAACATGGGGAACGTATTTTTCATCTTCCAATTAATTAGTTAAGCTAAGTTAAATAATAAAAATTAAGTATTTCATTGTTTGTTTTTCAAGCTTTTTTCAATTTTGTCAGGTATAATTATTGGTTTTTCCACTGATAGGGAAACATCCAAATTCATTTTTTACTGTTTTAAAGCTTCATAAAATCCTTGATCTGACAATGATTCGAGCACTCATATACACCTTTATGTCAGAAAAATGTATAACCAGTAGAATAAAACTAGCAAGTTAACATGTGAAACACTCTTTAGGAAAGCATCTAGAGAGCAATTTTTACTATGAGATAGATTAAAAATAAAATTTAGTTTCACTGACTCCAAAACTAGTGAAGTGGAAAGTTAATTGCCAATTTTTCATGTAGTATTTTGTCACTTTCTTTTCCCCGTAAAGCTTAATTTTTTTTTTAAAGATTATAGAAAAAAATTAAATGGAGTACACTAGCTTTTTATCGGCTCCCCAAAAAAATTAATGATCTTTTTCCAAGTGCGCACAGAGTTTCGGTCTGAATCCCAGGGTGATATGAAGCGAATATTACAGAAAATGAATTTTATTATTTTGTAAATTTAAATAGTGTATTATGAAGACATTTGAATAACTTAAGTATTTGTGTTTCAATAAGGGGATCACATTTTGTAATCTCTACTTATCTATCTATATATTAATAGGCAAGCATGTTTCGTTTCCTCCTTTTTTCTCAGCTCGTGTACATAGTAGGAGAAATCCGCGCATACCGTTAGAAAGGTATAGTCCTGTAGATGAGCAGAATCCCATTCTAATTCACATCGGACTTCAGGGGCTACGCCCCACAGGCTTTCAAAATTCCAATGTTAATCTTACGGAGAAAGGATAATTTATTGGATCATTTGACAGCTGTTGTAAAAACAACTGATAGGAAAACAGGAAGAACAGATGTTTCAGTTATAAGATGTTTTTAAACTTCTTTTACGAAATAAAGAAAAAAAAAAAAAAAAAAAAAAAAAACTTCTTTTGTCCAGATCAACTGAAATTTTGGTCGAATTTCGACCAGGAGGCGATCTCTAGTAATTATTAAATACACCAAGGGTTTTATTATGATTGGAACTCCTCCTATGATTTTTCAATTTTAGTGTCGTTGCATGGAGTTTTTTTTTTTTTTATAATTTTTTTCTGCTAAAAATTGATTGAGAATTGGACTTAAATTAAATGCTATACCCATAATTGAAATTGTAAAATTTTCTATAAGAGACTGGGCAGAAACATTGTGACTGGGTTGAGAATTTTCAACATCTGTTTATGTACAGCTGTACAGATGTGTAGTTTTGAATTATTGCTGAAACAGTAATTACAATATTGGATTCATCGGTGTTTGGGATTTCATTTCGGTGCAATTGATTTAGAACTAAACTTAACATTTTTATTAATGACATGTGATTCCAAACTAAATTGCTTGATTTCGAGCAATGTGTACCATGTGTACACTATTCATTATTATTGTTGTATTTATTTCCTTTAGTTATCACTTTGAATGGGGTCAGATTGAATCGAAGGTGAAGTATTGTTAAATTAACTGTACTTGCTTTCAGCCTTGACACCTATTTCTAATTTTAAATATTCACCAAATTCGGTGTTGACCATCTGTAGGTGTCAGTTTGAAAGAAAGAAAAAAATTAACATCTACAGGCGATCAACACCAAATTTGGTGAGTTTTGAATATTGTTAAATTGTTTAGAACGTTCATCACTACATTGAAGAAATGATTCAGCTTTCTTTTCTGTAATGCTTTCTCATATTTCTGACCATTACTTAATCTTTAGATTTATTCTCATCCAATTTATTTTTTCCATTGAACTTTTTTAACTCTACCTTGTACACAATGGTCAGCAATCACACGAAAAATGTTGGCGGGTGTTTTTTCTGCTACGTGACTTTGTCCGAGAACTCTGCAAAAGTCGAGTTTTTATACCAATATTACCGAGAAAGAAATTCACATTAACAATGGTTAATGTGACCCAGTTAGTCAAGTCGAATTGCATCCATTGTCCAGTTGACCAGCTGTGCAACTCTCTATTGGCTGTCGGAGCGTCATGGCTGCATGCAAATGTCGCAGCAATAGCCAGAACTGCAGTGCACCATGTTACTTGGCAAGCTGCATTTTATTACGTATTTCTGACATGTGACGCTGACATAGTTTCGGGGATTCCTGTCTATTGTAGGTCCACGTGCACTTAACTATTCGGTTTTTTCGTTTGTGTGCCTCTAAAGCTCTACTTTTGGAGGTTCACAATAAAGCTTATGAAGTTAATAGAATTGTTTATTTATAAAATTAACACCATTAAAGTAACAGTCACTTTGTAAAATTAATGTGGTTGTTAATTTTATAAAGTGGCAAATCCAATATTGTATTTTCAAAAATAATTACATTTTGCAATCATTTTTGTCTGTTATAAAATACAATAATTTCTCTGCAAATAAAATATAATACACCACAGGTTATAAATGCTTACAAGTTTTTTTCAATTAATTATGTTCAGCCCTTAAAACTCCAATAGTTCATAACTATAATTTCAATGCAGGATTCAACAAGAATTAGGTTATTGGCATTCTTAAAGAAAGTATTTCAATATTGCAGTATCTGATTATTTGAAAGGGTTATTCAATTATATTATGTCCTAGTTTGGTACCTTATATGAGTGCTTAATATTTATGACTATGTAACACGAAAACTGACTCTTGGAATACAATTCTTAATATTTTATATACCCCTTGATTACATAATATTTATTTAAGGTAGTACTTTATACATTAAGATGTAAAAATGTCAAAAAATCTGAATAGTAGGGAATAAATCAAAGAAAAATAAAAAATAAAAATACCAAACGTTCTGAGCCGTATGGAATACTGTTTAAATTTTTATATTAAATTGGAAAAATTGGAGTTTTTGCAACATACGGCAAGCGTTAAACGCTTTTTTAAAACTGACAAATACATGTGCAAAATATTTTTTTTCAGTATGGTGAAACTGTAAAGATTATGTATAATGCTTACCATTGATAACATATAAAAGATTTTTTTGTCGACCAGCAAAAATACCTAAATCTACCATTATTAAAACAACTTTACCCGTGTATATTTTTCGGTAATAACTGTTCGTTTCGTGTGGATTCCTCAGTGTTATTATCGATCGGAAATCCCATAAAGGCTTACACTGCAAGATGAGTTTAGCTTTTATATAATATACGGCTAATAAACTTAAAGTGGGTGAAGCCTGTACTGCATTTTAGGAGAAAATTTATACCTTGAGGCATCATAGCATTACTTTTTAAAATAATTCAAGGGTGTAAGGGGGAAGGATCAATGAATATTTTAAGATTTTAGATTATTGCCTACCATATGTTATCATCATATCGTTAATCGTAAAATAAATATATTAACTACACCATGTTTTGCAATTTGGCAAAGAAATTAGAAAAAATTTAAATGGGATTATTTAAAACAATAAATAACTTGTTGTGGAACATATTGAATAACAAGGGCGATTCCGTTTTTCTCAGGCTTTTTCGAAAGGAAGTTATCAGGTTGAGGTCAGTTAAGGAGGTTGTTTATAAGAAAATGGAAATCCCCAGAGAGAACTAAGAAACAGCGCTGTAAGCACATACATCTAATGTCACAATAGCCTAAAACATCGTCGGAAGTAAACAGTGCCGGGATCCCAGAGCCACTCTGGGCGATGTTTGTTCGCAATACGAAACACTCTCATCTCTTAATGTTTAACAGCTGATAATAATAATAATAATAATAACTAAAATGATCTTTATTGTCATTTCACAAATGCAAATTTGTAAAGCTTTCGTCAATGGATGCAAACAATCCATATATTTAAAACAGTATGGGCGGTTCGTCTGAGACTTCTACAAGGCCGATTTACATGAGGCTTGTACCAAAACAAACTTTTTCTCTCCTATATCACCAGGTTTTATTTGTATTCCATAACTATTTATGTTGAATTTGTGGAAAATGAAAAATATACTTTTCATATTTTAACATATTTTCATATTTTTCATATTTAACAAGACTGGGGTTTGGACCGTTCCCCATAAAAAAATTACTAAAAATACCACTGGCATAGATACACAAAAACAATAAAAATGGATTAAAAACTTTATTATTGCAATGAAAGTGTGTAATACACAAACGCAAGAGCTATTTTTCCCCCCAAAAGTAAACTCCTGTGACAGTAAATAAAAATATAACTAATAAAAGATTAACTATAGTGATATAAAAAAACAATGTTATTGTAATTACCAATTTAATCATGCAATTAATTGTAGTTATAACGCACTGAATTAAATATATCTTGGGGAATATTTTAAAATATAAAAATTAATCAATACCGCCAAAACAGAAGTTACATTATGAAAACGAGTCGAGTTTGAAAACGAATATCTAAATTGGCCTTTTTAAGTTCTCTTATTTCTGTTGTCAACTACTTGACAATATCGTCGGATTACCACAGGAACTTTATCTCTTACTCCGAGTGCAATTTAAAAACAAAAGTCTTGTTTGTCCAGAAATCTGTAGTTACCATACCATTTTTTAAATTATGCTGTTTGTGTGTTTTAATGTACTTACAACTGAATAAAACATAAAACTATTTTCATTAGAAAAAAATATTAATAAAGAACAAACAAGCTCTGTCTCAGAGGTCCTGCGTACGGTACTCGGAGAATTTCCAACAGATTTAGGTTATTTTTATTTTCCCCATTAACACCAAGGGAAATAAGATGTATAGGTTAAATGGGTGTGTTGAAAGAAAATATATGATAATCACTTACTAATATCGGTACATAACAAAGCATCAAATTTTAGTATATTTTTTTACATTTTCCCCATGAACCCCTTGGGGGTGAGTATGGATGTTTGCTTTCAATGGATGTTGTAAGGAAATTAATTAAACGTACCTAGTGAATGTATATACCAAATTTGATGAAGTGATGTCAATAAATAAGCGAGGTACATGGTTTTGTTAATTTCCCATAAGAATAACATGTTCTTTGTAATCTGTTAAGCCAACCAAGTTAAACAGTTCATAATACTAAATTGTTTGGTTTTTCAAGATATTTAAATAGTTTCAGTTCAAATTGTTAAATTTTTTAAAGTTAGGTTAAAAAATTCCCAAACCACATATTTTTTCTTTTGAAACCCTATAAAACCTCGTTTCCATAACAAGATTACGCTGATTCACGAGATCAATGAAAATAGACCATGTCCTACACCTTAATACCAAATATAATGAACATCGGAGGTCCCCTTCAAAAGTTATCAGTGTACCACGGACACATGTATATTTAAGTTTGTTAGATTTATCATTTAAATTTATACTAGGGGGCCCGTGCAGCGCAATGCGCTGCATTTATTAGAGTACCTGGTGGTGATCAAACCTTG
Source organism: Neoaliturus tenellus (assembly GCA_030545055.2). NCBI lineage: Eukaryota > Metazoa > Arthropoda > Insecta > Hemiptera > Cicadellidae > Neoaliturus > Neoaliturus tenellus. The sequence continues at coordinate 216,938,531 of CM061533.1, forward strand.
CTCCATGGTTATAAACTGAGTTACTTTGAAAATAAAAACTAAATTATAGTGAAAATCAGATAACTACATATTTGTGTTTCATCAATCGATCTTCATCACTAATTTATTCTCCAACTTCCCAGTTGGATTGCGTTGAGATTACGTGGTTGTTCTTAAGCCTATTCTTAAGGCCTCTGTCTAAACACTCTTATACAATTTAGAATAAATTCACAGATTCTGGATCTAGATAGTTTAGCACATATAAAACGTAAATGACAACAGAATAAAAATCTACATTTCATTACAACTCATCCCCGTTGAGTTAAGAGCACTCACCGCGGCTGTTTTTGTAGTCCCGTTTGAGGTAGTCGTCGACATAGTGAATGAGTCCAAATCACTATTTATAAAGAACTAAATCCTCTTTAACTTAATTTCCCACGGAATTACAAAATTTTTATAAAGAAATCACAAAAATTGAGGCAAAATCTACATCTTTGTTGGCGTGGTCCATTTTGTTTTTAGTGGCATTTTTTATTTTGGTAAAAATTTCTCTTTTAAAAAACCATTTTTTAAATAAGCTTGTTTTCTATACTGGAGGTAAAAACTTTTAAATGTTGTCTTTTACACAGGTGTTTTAATCAATCAATCAACATTTATTCGGCTGACAATTAAGAAATTGCATTAGCCTATACATCATAAACTTATCTATAAAACCTAAAATTAAATTTAAATTCATAATTTCTTATTTTACATTGTAAAAGTCTTCCTTTGAATAAATGCTCTTGTGAATAATATATCTTCTAAATTTCTTCTTAACTGTGTTTGCGTCTGATTTCATATTCTTAATTTCAGTAGGAAGGTTATTGTAAATTTTGGTATAGTTATATTTAATATGATTTTCATAAAATGATGTTCTATGATAAATGGCTGAAATTTTATTAGTTTTTCTGAGATTCATGTTTGTGTTATTGGTTTCTAAAGTATGAATTTTATGTGTAATGAATAATATGTGTAGCGTTCTGCTTATAACATGTTTATACTATAATAGTAAATAAAAAGGTTATTACACTTACAACCAACTATTGCTTTTCCTTATATTTTACAGCAGTTTGAAAAACATGCACACAAATTTAGTGTTCTATTTTTAATATTTGTTACCTTTCATTATTGTTTCAATACCAGTCGGACGACCAATAAGACAAATGTCAAAAATTTCAATTTCCAAAATTGTTTTCGTAAAAAAATTAATTTTTCTAGGGTTAAGTTACAAAATTTACTTTTGTACCCAAATACGCGTTGATAAAACTTTCAAGCAAAATCTACCAGCTACATTTTGAGAAAAAGTTAAAAGCTCAGATTAGACACTCCTCGTATTAAAGAATGAAATTATGTTGATATTTCAGTACAAGTTCAATTTGCTTCTATTCAGCTTTTAACATATGTGTTTGTTTGTTTAATTATCAACAGCTGTTTTATTTGGCAATTCAATATAAATTGTTCCCCATGTTAATCTTATGGACAAAAAAAGGAACTTTGAGGGCTTCCCGTGAGCTTAGTTAAAATATCAAAAATCTAAAACCTTATTGCAAAACTACGAACCGAGACCATTCTTTTGACACCTCAAACTTTAAAATTGGTCCAGAAATAAGGGAGGAGTAGTGTTAACAATATATATATATATATATATATATATATATATATATATATATATATATATATATATATATATATATATGTGTATAATAAATTTAAATGAACGAATTGTGTTTTGGATTCTGGGTATGTCATATAATGGAAAAGTAATATGGTCCCGGGCTCAGGTTTTTCCATATTGCTACTCCTACAACAGCGTATTCTCTATAGGGAAATTTGCGAAAAATAAATCTCTACTTTAAATTAACAACCGATGAATCTATTTCAAAATTATTCTCAGAGGAATAATGAATAAAATTATTGCCTACTATTTAATTTTATTATTACCTGGAAAAGTCAAATATGGCATTTTTTGTCATACTGATATAATAAAAAGAATTTATGGGAATGTGTTCTGTAGTACAACTTGCTGTTCCTTGTTTGTTATTTCCATAAATGTTACGTGTGGTTAAACTGATTTTCCTGTCATGTGGAGTAAACAATATTAAGCGTACCAATTAATCATTCCACTTTCGTCCAATATTCCTGGAAGTGCATTCTGGTTTTGGCTTTTATCAAACTATCTACGTCCAACAGTCCACTCGAATTTCCTTGTTTTTAAACTCGTCATGTGATTAAAATAAAATAAATATACACAATTACTTTTAAGGAGGGTTTTTGAAAGTTTTAAAAGTTACCAATATTTCAATATTTTTGTAATTGATATAATGTTAGATGAAGTTCATGATAGTTTAAAGCATTTTTTATTACTGTATTGCGCTCTTAATTTTAATCTCTGGCTAAAAACAGTTATTTGTGTAATATATCATTGCCCCTCAAGAATTGTAGATGACCCCACGAAGCGTGAGCTGAGTGTGGCCAAACATTTCGAGAGCGGAAATGACTATTTTGTGCTCGTAATACACACAAGATATTTCCTACAACCATAATTGCAACAGATTACATGTGTTGCTGTATTTAATAAATCATTTAGATTGTATTTATATTTTTTTGTTGGAACACTCAGTTAACTATCAAACATAACCTCAAACTAAAAAAGCAGAAATTACCTACTAAACAACAAAATTGACCAACAGCTGAGGCATGGTCTGTAACAACAGCTGACCTTAAATTGCTCTTTGATTTAGCGTGAGGGAATGAACTTTGCCACTCTAGAGCGGGAATGAATGTAAACCGGAAATGAACTGTTTTTGCGTACGGTCTACAGGAGTTCCAATGTGATTATTTACATGTAGTGGTAGGAAACATTTATTTGTGTATTAAGAGCATAAAGTACGCCATTGCCACTCACAAATTAGTTGTAGATGACCGCACGAAGCGTGAGCTGAGTGCGGCCAATTATTTCGAGAGCGGCAATGACTATTTGCGCTCGTAATAGGCTACACACAATATTTTTCCTACCAACATAATTGCAACAGATTTAATGTATTATTATATACAAAATATAATTTAGGTTATGTTTGATTTGTTTCTGTTGGAACACATTGTTAACTATCAAACACAACATTTTTAATTTGCTCAAACTAAAAAAGGAGCAATCTATATATACTGTATAATTCTGTATATATTCTGTATGTAGTATATTCTGTATATACTGTATATATACTGTATAATAATTACTGTATAATTCTGTAAGCGAAATTTCTTGAGCAAAATTGTGAGCGGGATACAAATCGCAGGAAGATGGGAGTGGTCTCAAATTAAAGGTCTTGGTCCCATACACGAGGGAAAACTATCGGCGTGTCCATAATGTTAACAGGAAATGGGAAATCGCGTAAAACGTCCTCCATAAGAATAGCCTGGGGATTCGAAAAACGTCTGCTCTGTGTACATTAAAACATGTGTTATGGTTTAATTTTAAAATGAGACACAGATGGTAACATTGAGTGAAGATGATAAAATAATTCACACCAAGAGAAGCAATCTATATATGTAATTCTGTAAGTGAAATTTTTGGAGCGAAATTGTGAGCGTTTTACATATCGCAGAAGATGGTAGAAGTCTCAAATTTAAGGTCTCGGTCCCATACACAAGGGAAAATTATCACCGTGTATAAAAATCTACAAGGAAATGAGAAATATAGTAAAACGTCCCTTATAAGAATAGCATGGGGATTCAAAAAAACGTCTTGCTTTGTGTACATTAAAACATATGTCATGGTTTTATTTTAAAACGAGAGACAGATGATAATATTGAGTGAAGAACTATTAATAACCAAATGACAAAAAATATACCTAAAGTGGTAATACTATAATAAGACGTTTTGTGGCTTTGGAGCGACTAAAAATTCTCCTAGGAGCATTAACAACCTTACAAACTATTACAAGTTGACTGCTGATTTTCACTACTTTTTCAATAATTTGAATTGTGAAAAAAACTGAGCGTGTATACAAATTATAAAATACATTCTGATCGTGATAGAGACGCAATGGGCAATTAATTTTGGTTTGAGAAACGCCTACATTATTTACATTAAAACATATTTTGGTTTTATTTTAAGACGAAAAGTTTCAAATGATCATATTGAGTGACGATGATACATTAATTAAAACTTAATTCAAGTGTATCAGTCAACGTAGTATTGATATTATGTTACCTGAATTTTCCCAGAAAGCCTTTGGTCATCTCATAGATTGCCGAACTATAGGAGAGAGTAAAAATCAGAGACGTTTGTCCTACATACAAGGGAAAATGTCGCAGGTTAAAAACTTTACTACAAAATGGGAAATACAGTATATAAAAACTATTTTCTGAAAGGCCCTCCTTAAAGATTCTCCATGTACGTGTAGTGATTTAAAAGTCTGCTTTCTATAAATATACAAAATCAAGAGCTTCGATTAGGAGGGACGAATATTGACAGTAAGTGAAGATGATCTACTTCAAAGTTCTGTGTTTAAATTTGGTGACTAAAAAAAATCTGAAAGGAGCTAAAATATCCATTCAATTTTAGGACAAACAAGACAATGAAATGGCTTTGGCACAAAAAGTTTATTGACTCTGAAATAGGTGCTGAACATTCGTCATATTTTTTTCTCATTGCTGTTTTTCTATGTTATATTTAAAAAACCGTCATAGCTCAAAGGGACTATTATATCTTTCAAAACTGATTTTTCACAGATCGATATGATATAAGTTCAACAGACAAAAGGAAACATTTACAAACGGGTGGCATAACAGTATATGATTGTAAAGAGTGCTTTGGGGGCAAATGGCCTGTTCAAAGGGTTTAAAATATTATATATATATATATATATATATATATATATATATATATATATATATATATATATATATATATATATATATTAGCTAATATAATATAATAGTATAATATATATATATATATATATATATATATATAGTATATTAAAATTTAATTTAGTGAAGAGCTGGTAATCTGCTATGGTTCATGCTATTTTAATTTTAGGGTCTTTTGCCCCTATGAGCCACTAGTAATTACTAAACGACAACAATGCCCAAGAGCTTTTCATGGTTTGTAATAACCGCTGACTTTAAATTGTTGTTTGACTCAGCTTGAGGTAAAGACATTGCCGCTCTAGACCGGTAAAGAAACGGAAACCGGAAATGAACTGTTTAGCGTAGGACTTACAGGTGTGGCAATGCGATTATTTCCATGCAGTGGTAGGAAAAAGATATTTTCTTATCTGTAAGAAACATAAAGAAAAGTAATTATAAGAAAAGTAGTAAGTGTTAATAAGTAAGTTAGTAAAAGTTTTTACTAACTTTATTAAGTTTTTATTTAATAATAATAAAGTTTTATTAAGTTTTTAAAGGATAAAACTAAACTACTATTATATAACTACTAGTAAAACTACTATTGTTATAAACTACTATTGTTATATAACTTGCAAAAAAATAGCAAAATGTAGGTTTTAAATACTATGTCATCAGAGTTTTCATAAATTTGGAGGCCATTAAAAATTAAAATTTTATGAACAATAATTGCAAAAATTACAGTAAATTTTTACGGACTTTTTTGCTAGTAAAATAGTATACAATGAAATCTTGTATTAGTTTTTACTCATTCAAAAAGAATTTATTTATAGCTTATTATGCGCATTAAACGTAAGGTTTGTATTACATGTATGTACTCTAATTACATGTAGTTAGTCGCAAGTACACTACTCTATGTGGGTCGTTGATGGTTACTTCAAAGTTTCTATTTATTTTACCAACTTGTTTGTTCATATAGGCCTAAGTATTGATTTACGGTACTTTGTTATTATTTACACGAAACACTTGCCATTTATTTTTTAATCAGGGTTAAAATTTAAATAATTTATTGTAATCTAATTATAATTAAAACCACTAGAAGTCACTACTAATATTACAAATGTGAATGTCTGTATTTTTGTTACGCTTTCACGTGAAAACTACTAAACCGATCACCATGAAACTTTGTACACATATTCTTGGAAGTATTTTTAAATTTTTCAAGAAAAATAACAAAATTATTTGTCAAATAATTTTAAAATATATTCTATTATTTATTAAATTGCAAATTCCAATTTAAGGTAATCCATCTATTTTTTATGTATAGGGTGAGCATAGCAAACGTGTTAAAAATGACGGCGAGTAACTCGAGCGAAGTCACGGGAAAACACTAGTATATAATAATTTCAATTTAGCCTACTCATGAGTAGTATTACTCTTTCTCCTTTACATAGTTCCATGACATGGTTCCATTGGTAACATGTCTTATGAATTAGAAGTATGATCTTTATGTTCTTACGATGTCAGAATTGCAGTTGAATGAAACTTTTGAGGATTTTGCTTAAACATTAATTTATTTTTGTACAACAATTTTCTGAAAATTTTTAAAATTCTTAATTTTTTCTTAATTTTAAATTTGTACATTTCTAATTTGAATATGTTTTGATAATTTTATGGGCGATGTCGTAAAAAAGTATTTTAGGACATCGCCATTGATGAAATAATTAAACAAGTAGAGTTGATTTCCGAAGCTACAATTTTAGCCAGTTTGAATCAAAATATTTTAAGGACACCCACAAACTTTTTTTATTATTTGACGCATATAGTAAGCATACATCCATGTAAGTAGTGGCTGGTTTACATATTACTGACAATTTAGATGGCCCTGTGAATAAACAAAAACAAGTTGCCCTCATCTGCCTGGATGGATAAGCAACTGTGTAGGAAAACTCAGCTCATCCACTAACTCAGTCTGTTGGAATTTGTTGTAATCCGTCCAAACAAAGTGACAATTACATGGAACTGTGTGACAACTCATGTTTACCCGAGCGATGTTTATTAGTGGACTTTTGGTTTTCAGGCTTTGCAGACTGTAGGTAATTGAATACCAAGAACTCATTCATCATGTGTGAAAGGGAAATCTAAATTAAAACAATTACAACCTTGGATTTCTCTTAATCCTTAATATTATCTTTATTTCTAGTGTTTAAGAGAGATTAATAAGAGAAATTATGATTTTTCATCGTTGTTCAAAAGAATAACTTGTATAACAAAGAAAATTATGCTCATAACATACTTTATGCTTTAAATACTTAATGTTACTTTTATAACTTATGATTTATAACCTTAACATGTTATTTTAGATATCTAACTAAATCGATTGTGTTCCCTTGGTCCTATTATGATAAAAGTACCTGGGGCTGGGAGTATGCTCGATAAACTTCGTAGTAATAATCAGTCATATACTGTACACCAAAGTGATAATCTCAAAAAGGCTTACTTTTTATTCAAGACGAGTTCGTTCGATCCGTTCGCTCGCTTTCCCTACGAGATCATTCGCTTCGCTCACTCACTTCATACAACTTTTTATGTGGGTCTACGAGTGCTGCATTTTAGTATAAATTTGTTTAACCACATGATGAATATGTAACACGTGGGTTCTTCTTCAATATTTAATTTAGCCATTTTTAATAATTCTTTCATTTTAAAATTGAATTGCAATTCCACTGAGCTGTTTAATTCTAAATATATTCTTAGACAGTGCTTAAGTGATTAGTATATAAACATTCACAGTCACCAGTATATAAAAATTATAGATAGTTTTTATTATGCTATCATTCAGTAATTCAGTAACTGGCTACAATGGAAAATCACATGTTTATATCGCAACACGTGGTTCATACCTTCAAAGTAAATCTGCTGTTTTCATCAACTCTTATTTTGATTTTTAACTCCTTAAGGCCAATGTTTAAATTATTAGGATTTCGATTCAAAATTAGAACGAAATAAGATTTTTCCCTATTTTTCCTTGCACGTGAACCTAAAAACTGTAAATATTATTTTTACCAAAGAAATAAGTTATTTGCAAAGTTGAAGAAAATCATTAGATCCGTTTTGGAGATCCTTTTGAATTAAAACATACTTACAAATATATCTTGATCGTATCTGAGTATATGATATATGTATTATCCCCGTATGTGATAATAGTGTTATCCATTTCCAATAATGATAATAACATTTCCATAATTAATATGTTAATAACATTCAAATAAATTTTGAACCAATTAATTGTTGAGATAAATTAATGCAATTAGAATATCGAGACGACTCTCAGTAATGCTTATAGCAACAACAACCGGGCCACTTGGCGCTGAATATTCAACATTGGTTTGATACAACATCTTGAAAGTCAATTCATAATTTGCTATGTTCCTGAATGTTCATCAATAATTAAAACTTCGTGAAAAGATCATCGGACCATTATTTTTTAAGATTCATTTTAATTTATTTAAATAATATACTTTTAAGATACCAGTAAATATTTAACTTTTAAACATTTTGCCATAAATTATTAATTTAAAGGCGTTGAATATTACAAAAACTTTTTTTCGAAATATTAATATTCAACAATTACTTGATGAAAGATTAAGTACGAGGGATTCGTTTCAAATACTGTATTAAATTTTTGTTAACAAAATTTCTACTTGAGGTTCTGCTCGCTGGCTTTGTGTTTTAAATATTTATAGGTAACAAATAATCTTACAAAGCAGAATAAACATTGTCTGAAACATGCTAGTACATCAGCCAAGTGTACGCGAGGCTACATCTACCCGGTTTGCTAGTTAAAGCGAAGTCGCGTCGCTAAAGTAATATTTGAGCTGTTTGTGCTAAGGCCACACTATTCGCTTAGAACTACTTAAGTTTGTATACCCTCTAAACAACTGAACCATACTCTTGTCCTTAATTAACCTCTTTGGCTGAACAAGTTAAAATGTTCATACATAATTCAAGACCAGCATAGGCATCTTGAAAGATATAGAATTTGTTGACATACAAATTGATTAGTTAAACATTACTACGTAACTTAATAGAATCAATATGATCAATAATATGTTTGATGAAGAGAGATTCATATTAGATATATTTAATTAAAAAGTGAGTCAGGTTGAAGGCTCACTGCTGATTTCCTTTAGAAAGGCACTTTACGTAATTATCAGGATAAGATTTTGTTTCTTCGGTTTCGGTAAAAAATTTTACATATGCTTAAACGTAGTGAGTAAGATATAAAATGATAATAAAATTTCATTCCTTATATCACCTCAACCCCCCTCCCCCAATTTGCAAGTATATCAACAGTGCAGAACCCAGGACTGGTAACAACTAATGACAGTATGGAACTAAATCCCATTTCCTGAAACATTGGTCGGTATCATAGAGAAGTAGGCCGCGGAGGCTATTTGTTTTTGCAGTGTAACATTATTCCTCGTTTTATTGCCTCTATTTATATGTTAATGCGAAAACAAGTATACTTGAGACTTTTAAAACTAAATCTGCTCAAACTTTGTCTCATCCCAGTCTTAACCCTTGCATTATTTTTTAATGGGCCAGAATTCTCAGAACTACGTATTAGTCTGATTGTTTTTAAGAAGTCGAGACCGTTCTTAATAACCTGTATAAAAAAACTCCGTCGCAGCAGACCTGCCTGTTTAGCGAATTTCCAACAGAACACAGTTGGGAAAGGATGTAGGTTTGTTGACATGCAAGCAACAATATAAGTAAGCAAAAATAAGATAATACGATCCCCGTGCAGGTACATATTAAATTTTAACAAGTTCTGAGATTTTTATTCTTCCCATATAAATACCATAGGGGTGAGTATTTAGATTTGCCGCCACATGGGTGTTTGTAAGCGAGTATAAATTAACCCTAGCTAGTGAATGTACCTACCAAAATTTCATCAGTCATGTTAATGAATAAGTGAGATACAGGGTTGTGTTGGTTTCCCTTAAAAATAACATAGGAAACTAATTCGAATTTTTTCTGTGTATCCAGTTGAGCTAATTATTTAAAGTATTTTTTCTAGCTCCTCTTTTAAGTGGTTTTAATAAAAATTCTTTAACTTTCCAAATTGAGGTAAAAATGCCTAAAATCCATTTTCCCCATTTTGAAAAACCCCTTAAGACTCCGTTCCAATAATCCGATTATGCCGGTTTGCAAACTCATAAAAATAGACCTGCACCTACACCTTCATACCAAATTTCATCACAATTGTAGGTCCTTTAAAAGTTATCAGTAACACGCAGAATTAATTTTTTTAATGCATATTTATATGCAATATAGTTCACGAATGGTGTTCTTTGCTTCTGGGGACCTCAAAATGGAAAAGTAACATGGTCCCCAGGGTTAGTTCTTGACATGGCTACTACTAGGGTATATAAAAAATGCTAAAAAACTATTATATAGAACTTCAACGCTCTAATGGCTAATAGTATTTGGAACTCACTTTCTAAATAATGTATTGTAGGTAAAAGGTTTTCACTTACAAGCATAACCTATTAAAAGCTCTACACACCTGTCGTCATCATACATGAACTTAGCCCTTGAGGGCTCGACATAAACATGAAACATGCACAACTTTTATATTTATTTAATTGGTGTTTGGTTAATCTTAGAACAAAAAATCATATTGATAATTATACTAGCACGTGTCCTAATAATATTTTTAGCCGCAGTAAAATTAACGGCACGTCAAGATTATAATCCCTTTTATTTGCACTTCCGGAATCCCAAAACATAACACCTGCAGCCTTGCGCTAGAACTGTCAGACAAATCTCGCAAATCTGACAGCAGGCTAAATTAAAGATGAGAGATAAGCCTACAATGAGATAGCAGCATCCACTGCAGCTGCGATGAGACCCGGGACAACAGCGATTCTGCTGCTGCCGCTACTGCTACTGGGTAATTTCATTCAGGGCTTGTTTTTCCTTAAAAATAAAAATATTCCAAACTACTCATTTAAATACTTATAAAATTTTACTTGTATAGTTCTTATGATTTAAATCCGAAGGAAACGGAACTATACAGTTTTGTGCAGTTTGTATGTTATATCTATAACAGACAAAAGAGTAAAATCATAAAATAATTTACGTGAAATTACAAAGCTTAGTTCCAGGTCTAGGTGTGATATTTTTGTTGATTTTAATCTAAATCTATTTTTTCTATATAGACAGCCTTTTCGATGTTCCTGAATATAATAATATATTTTTCACGGTTTAGTTATGAGATCATTATTTTGATTTGACAACAATGTCAACAAATTTTGTATCCCGATGAGGAATCGTGCTTAATGAATCAAGGCAAAATTACAACGGCGCATCATGGTAGAATTACAACGGCAAAAATTGTCATGTACTTTATTATTTATAATCGTTTACATCCTCATTTGTTTAAATGCAAACAACGAATGTGCTTTTAAATAGTATGTTTCTGGAGTACAACATGTGAAACATTATAACCCAACATTGCACATTCATGAAACATTACATTATTGTAACATGTGGTGAACCCCAGCTTATTGTTTAACACCGTATAACAAATGAACAAAAGTATTAAAACAACTGGTCATGTCAGTAACTACCGTGGCCACCCCAAGAGAACTCACTTGAACTATTTGGAAAACTTATTTATATTAACATAATTGTATTGAATGATCGACCGCTGGTGTGTGCTTCATTCTCAATTCAATCTCAAACCATCACAAATTTTAGGACAACAAGTGTTAGTTATCCAGTATAATGGATTAAATAACATAAGGACACGCTTTTCTAAAGACTCTGAGATCACTCACTGCTGATCGATATTCAACCAAAATGTCAGTTGATCTGAACCCTATTAGTTTAAAAAATATATGTTACTAGCTGTTTTCCGTTACGGCCTCGCCCGTGATTGAATTTATTTTTTAGGTAATCAAATCTTTTTAAGGAGAAACAAAATGTTCTTCCTTAAGAATGACATTGAAACAATAAAGTAATGTGAGTTGAGCTCTGAAGGAATTTTGCAAAACCTTTTCTTAATGAGAATTAATGAGCAAATAGGAACGATCATGTCAAATTTCAACCCCGTGGGGCCTAAAGTAATTTTCAAGACCTGTGGGGCGTAGCCCTAAAGAATTTCAAAATATATTTGCAAAACCTTTTCTTGGTGAGTAACCTACAGTTCAGCACTCTAGCTAGTCGGGAAGTTGGAGAATTAAGTGATGAATGAGTCAGTGAGTGAGTGAGGGTTTTCCTTTTTATATGTTTAGATAACTGAAACATCTTATCTTCCTTATTTGCTAGCATCTGTTATTCCAAAATCTGTCTAATGATTTAATCAATTAAACTATTAAACTTCGTATATAAGAATAATAATACCTGGGGGCCGAGCATTTTCTCGGTAAACTCAAACAATAATATTATTTCTAGGAATATCAGTTACAGATAGTGCAATGAATTCCCAGTGCAAAAATGCTTATTCCGCTGTACTCTGGTGTATAATTTATTTTTTGAAACACATGTTGAATCTGTAACACGTTTAGGTAACAGCTGTTTTCATAATTCTTACCAATGATTTTGTTTGTAATTCAAATCAAGGCAATTGCAATTCTACAAATTGATAAGTTGGTTTTCACTTTCACATAATTTTTATTACCTAATCTAAATATTCATAATCAGCAGTATGAAGTCTGATTTAAAATATGATAAGTTACTTTTACTATTCAGTAGTACCATTTAATAATTTATTAACTGGCTGCCATGCAAAACTACAAGTTAATACTGGAACACGTGGTCTGTGGTTTGACAGTTGAGTCAACTGTTTTCATGTGTTTTGATTTTTAACTCCATAAGACCAATGATATTTTTTTATTTCAATAATTAAAGATTATAAAAAATTAAGATTTTCCTGGCATGGAGACCTGCATTTAGATTATTTTTATTCCATAATTAAGTTATTTGAAGAGAGAAAGAAATTCGTTCGAGCCGTTTTTAACATGCAAACATACATATTATACTTTACTTATAATAGAGTATAGGATAGAATTGAAACCTAAGAACCTTAAGGACCTAAGGCACAGCCCCTGGGGCCTATGTTTAATGGTACTCTTTAAAACCACCAGTTTTACAACTTTTACAACTAGCTGTATAATTGTGCAATATAATGTCTGATATAGGGGCAATCACAGTAAGTAGGCCACACTGACAATCGAAGTACAACCACAAAATTAGTTGGCAATTTTGGAAGCCAAAACAGCCAAATAACCATTGAATGACGACAATACTGGCTGCGGAAATCCTCACTGTTATCTTTGCGTCTTAGGTATTAGCGAATTTCCCTATAGGGAATACGCTATTACGGTAGTAGTCATGGTAAGACCTAAGCCCGAGACCATGATACTTTTTCATTTTGAGGTCTCTAGAAGCCAAAAACACCGTTCGTTCAAATTGATATATATATATATCTGTATGTGTCCATGACCACGATAACTTTTGAACGGAACCTCCGATTTTGATGAGATTTGGTACAGGGGTGTAAGCCAGCATCTACTTGATTGAGTTCGCGAACCAGAATGATCGGACCATGGGAACGGGGTTTTATGGGGTTTCAAAAGAGTTAAAAATGGGTTTTTGGCTTTTTTTTATTTTATTTATAAAATTCAACAATTTTAACTTAAACCATTTAAAAAAGCTTAAAAAACAAACAATCTAGTATTTTGAATTTTTTACCTAACTTAAATGGTTATGAAGAAAATCCAAAAACTATGTTTTCCATGTTATTCTTATGGGAAATCAACAAAACCTTCTATCTTGCTTATTTATTGAAATATCTTGATAAAATTTGGTATGTACATTCATTAGGAAGCGTTTAACTTATATCTGCTTAGAAAACGCATATGGCGGCAAACCTACGTACTCACCCCTATGGGGTTTATGGAAAAAATAAAAAGAACACCATAACCTGATAAAATTTGGTATGTACATTCACTAGGTAGGGTTTAACTTATATTTACCAACAAAACCCATATGGCGGCAAACCTACATACTCTCATCCCCATGGATTTTATGGGGAAATATAAAATATACCAAAATTCCATTGGAAATTCGCTGAGTACGCAGGTCTGCTGCGACGGGGGTATATTGTTATCCGAAGAGTTCTCATTATGACTTAATTGATTATAACTTTCACAAAAGAATAATTGTAATAGCTAACAGCCCGTCATAAATTGCGGGTAATTTTGTTGATGATTGTTTGTGAAATGTGATTTGAAAATCCTGACGACATAATATCAATACGTCCTTTCTTTAGCAAAACTACTCGCCTGCGGCTCAATAGGTGATCCACCCCTATGCCCACTCTTTGTGTTCACTGACTTAGTTTGTAGTTTATCGAGTCTCAATCGTTTAATTTCTTCCCATGATGTTTAATGTTCAAATCATTAAGTTTGTCTAACTAAACTGATCATGGTATTTGTGTGTGGCACATAACACATTGTATACCGTCAAACATTTTTATAAAATTTACAAACTATAATTAATCAAGATTAACTGTGGAAAAATGGATAGAAGATCCAGGCCCGTGCTGGCCCACCGGGACACCGGGACGTATCCCGGTGCGCCCTCCGCGTAGAGAATTTTTGGCGCCCTCCCGTTCCAAAACAGACTCATTTTACTCTATCAACAACAAAAAGTAAATTTTTTCAAAGATGACTCATGTAACAGCTTTGAACGTCGTCTTAAGTAAACAAAACAATAATTTATACTAATATAATTTTATCCGGATCATTCTTTCTTGGACTAGGATAATCGACAATATTACAGAGCGGAAGACTTAATTTTACTACTAAATGGAACTCATGGTCTACCCGGTACTCCGGTAGCGCGCGGGGCGCCCTTGGCCTTGGCCAGTGATGAGGGCAGAAGAGGGGGTGGGGTTGGAACGAGAGTCTGCCATTGCCGTCTCCATTTCGTCTGCCTGTTGATATTTGTCACTATAATCAGTGTCAATAACCTCATGCAGTATGCCTATTTGTGACATGTGTGGTGAAATATTCTGTGTCCTTCTTGTGCAAGTGTCTAATTCTTTATAATAAAGGTAGCTTAAGTGACGTGGTTTTTCTGTTGTTTATGTGAAGGCTGAAACAACGAGGTTAACCTAGATATAGAGTGCTTCAAAGAAGGAAATTTGCCTCCTCCGATTTTCGTCATTTAACCCCTATTCCCGATGTTTCCTTAGTTAACAGTCCGTTTTTTACAGTTTCCCATCACTGGTATCTGCCATTTTACGCAAAAATGTTCGTAGTTTCTATGGTGACTAACCTCAAATAAACTCAATAGCCTGCTCAAAGACCATCGATTCAAAGGTTTTAAAACAACAAATAATCAGATGTTTTAAAAGTATAATTTGTATTTTTTAGGCTTGTTATGTGGCCAAGTAGAATAGCTAAAACTGGTTACCAAGGAAACGAAGGTAAAGTGTTAAATGGTTACCAAGGAAACACTATTTCGGGAGAATCTCTCTCGCCATAAGGTTAATTTTAAAATGATGGTTCTTGAAGGTTCCGTAATGATGGCGGCTAATGCTCTGACTCTTCCAAACGTGTTATGAACAATACAACAAAATTAATACAATTCAAAATTTAAAATAACATTATTTTACAGCGGAATTATTTTCTTTAATCCCATCAAGATTTATGCTTTTAGTGCAAACTGCATTGTTGTCAATCATTTGTGTTTAGGTGTTAACAAATAAATGAAAAAAATACTAGATTACCTTGAAAACAAGAAATATTACATGTGTTTGACTATAATTGTGTCCTTATTACAGCCAGGCAACCTAATCAGTGCAAGACTGTGGACACCGGGTATATTTTTTATTTTGGCATGTTTGTTTAAGGAATCTAGAAAGACAGGTAACATTTTTACTTCTCATCTGAAGGCTAAATCACTGCAATGAAAAAGGCTGCCAAGCAACTAATATCAAACAGTGAATAACTATGAACGAAGATCGAACCCTTCGCCGAATCTGCGGCAAGGTGACTGGCAAGCGGCAGGCCGACAAGGAGTTTGCCGCGTCGCCGGTCACCTTCCGTCACCCCATGGTGAAGGAAACCGTAAACTGTGATTACTGTGATCGGTAACTGTGGTTTTGAGGTCTGATGACTCGATCGATAATATTGTCTGTTATATCGAGGAAAATCGTCCACAGACATTGTATTTCACTGTTTCAAGGAATATGAAATTCCAAAAAGGAATGGTAAAATAATAAAGTACCTATAACTTTGCTTAATTGATTGTGATGCGGCTTATCAGTAACGGGGAGCGCGTCACAGTGTCGTATGGCTGCGTTGCGGCACCTTACACAACGAAATTATTGAATGCTCTCGAAAACTGTCTTGCCTTAATTTTTGTGTTAGATACTTTATTGTTAGTAAATCATTACTGTGTTTTCAGTGTTATATGAAATAAAGAAATTAATTAGTAGACTCTGGCAGTTTTTTCTTCTAAATAAATTAAAAAAATAAATGTATATGTATAAAATATTTACTTTTCTCAATTAATTTTTGTGCTAGTTTTTCCTATTGTTAGTATTTTGTTATTATGTTCTTTTAGTATCGTGAAATAGAGAAATTAACTAGTAAACTCTTGCAACGTTTTATTGAATGTATGTATTAACAATTAATAGTTTGAGGCAGTTGCTTTATTGTTAGAGTGTTAGGCCTATTACAGTTTAGTGTTTAGTGACACTTTAATCATATTTCAACTATTTTTTGTCTCTTATTCTGTTTTGCTCTATGAAATTAGTGATATAGACTGGCCATTATGAAGTACCTATAAGGCTATGGAATATTTATTTAGCTAATTATGAAAATAATTTTTTCCTGAAGCATAAATGAGTAAAAAGAGTAACTATTATAATAATGTACTATGTATAAAATGGATTTAAAGTTATCAAATTATTTAAGATGTGTATTTAAGGGTAAACATTTCAAAATATATTCAATATATTCAATACTCTAAGAAGGGTCTTAGGTAATTTTCTTCTGACAAAAAAGGGTGGGGAGGGGGTGGTGGATGGGGGTTATACTGGCGCCCTCTGGCCATGGCTGTCCACCGCCCTAAGAAGGGAGCCAGCACGGGCCTGAGAAGATCCCAAGTCAAACGAACAAAACACGAGTAGCACATCTTGGCCGGATTATTCCACCATGATCAAAACACACTATTATCACATTAGCCAAATATTCCCCACTTAACATTGTTAACAATTCCTTACTATTCCAAGTCTTGCGACACCTTTAGTTCTTTCGTAACAGTTTTCAAAGACGAAATATTCAGTTTAGAGTTTAATTGTATAAGGGCAATGTTAGTTTATTCCCAACTGATGGGTTGATTTTAATGACAGAAGCTCTTATACCACTAAGAAGCAATAGCGTTTACAAAATTGAAACTATCGTTTAATTTAACATCCTATTGAATTATATTGAAAGTTTCATTACAAAATTATTCGATTCATAAAAACACTTGAATTTTTTTTAATTTGTGTATTAATGTTATTAGTGGGATTTCAATGCATTAATGTTCCTAAAATTCTATAGATTAACGTGTTAAGAAAACCCTTAGTAGAAATGAGATAGCAATGGTTTTTTAGACAGTATGTTTGGATTTAAAGAAACACTTTAAACTCGAAATAATATGAATCCTAGTACAAATATTTTTTTCATCTGTAAAGGGCAAATATATTGGTAGATATTACATTGTACACTATTTACAACACGATTTTAATAAAACGCTTATTTTTTCAGCCTATTTTTTCTCATACATTTCATCGACCTGGGGATTACAATTTTGTGTTGTAAAAATTAATTCTTTATTTTTTATGAACACGTCATCGTAATGCCCTCCAGAGAAGTCAAATTAAAATGTAAAATTATCTACAAAAATATTCCAACGATTTTTAATTATGTATAATGTCAAATTGCCTTGTTTTGTCTGAATTTTTACACGGTTTTTTCTCCACGCTGTACTGTTGAAAGTATCAAACATCATTTAGACTAACTCTGAGCCTCTAAAATATTCTAAACACAATATTCATAAAACTTCTGTTTCACATAGGCCTACACATGACATACTTAAATTGTAAAATATCATCTTAAGCGATATTCTGTACAAATATTGCACAAAGCTTGAAATTTATCAACTGTCACTTTAAAAGTCATCTTTACCAACTTTCTTTCAAGAATTATCCACTTTCTTTTATATACTGTAGTTTTTTTGTTTTTTTTTTATGTTTTTTCATGAGAGACATTTGCAAGAATAAGTTAGAAACACAAACAGCCGAAATCATATCGTAACTTCTGTTATTTTAAATATATTTTTATATAGTAAATATAACATAAAGTAATATATAGTAAAGTTACTGAAAACTTGGATTGAGGAACGAGCCACCCCCACTGTATAAAGCTCACTCAACGGTGTGTAAATACAAAATTATTTACTCACGGAGATAACCGCAACAAGTATACAAATATACAATTTAACAAAGTCAATTTACAAACAATAGTTTTCCGTTACGGGAATCATTACTGGCTGTTTGTGAACTACAGACCGTGATTCAGAACGTATTTCTGTTTGGTCCCTCATTTTCGTTTGACATCATTTGTGCTAAACAAATATTAGAGTTTTATAAAACGTTTGGTCTTCCCAGTTTGTTGACAACAAACATAGTGTATATGTGAACAAAAACCTAATGTTATAACATATGCAAGAAGCAAAATAACCCTATTGTATTATATAAACAGCTTTGTTTCATAGTTTTTTATAATTTTTTATTTATTGGTTTTAAGTATGAAATGGTGAGTGATGTGTATGTTATGGTCATGGGTTCTTATATTTTGCACCCCAACATGAGTCAAGTTTTTGGTATGTATGTATGCTGCAAATTGATCTCAAAAACTAGGCAAAATTATTTTTTCAATCTTGCAAACAAGTTAATTATTTCTCGGTTGAAAATAATTTTTATATTCTAAGAAAAAGCTAAAACTTTTAACGTCGGGATTATGGTGTTAAATACCCCCCGTCGCAGCAGACCTGCGTACTCAGCGAATTTCCAAATTAGTAATATTAATTTTGACCAGCTAAACTTGTAAACAAAATTTCATCACGTGCTCATAAATAGGGAGATAAATGTCTATTCTCCTTAAGATAAATATAGGGAAAGAGTATGCAGGTATGCTGCCATGGGGGACACTAAAAGTAGGTTTTTAGCATAGAAAAAATTTATTTCGACCATATAAAGCCATATAGTAAGTTTCATCAATATTAGTCCATAAATAAAAGAGTTTGCCTATTCTCCATATGATTAACATGGGAAAAGAGTATGCAGGTTTGCTGCCATGATAAGTACAAGATTTTTTTACCTTAAATGGATGAATCTCAACCAAATGAAGCTAAACACCAAGTTTCATCCAAAAATATTGGTTAATAAGTGAAATATTAACACATCCTTATTCTCCATAAGATTAACATTGGAGCCCCAAAAGACAATGTACTGTCTTTAGACTTTGTAATATCTCGGTAACCAGTGGAGATAGAGCAAAGCTTCAAAGTACTAAATTGTGTGTTTTTTTTAGCTAAATTCAATGGTAAAAATTAAAATTTAAAATTTTTAAAATTTACATATGAAAAATGCAAAAAACCCATTTTTGGGGTACAAAACCCCCCAAAACTACCCCTTCCGGTAAGTCGATATGTCTGGTTTTCGAACTCATCCGAATAAACGTAGGATTACACATCTCTTCCAAATTTGGTGTCGATTGGACCATTTTTACGAGAGTTATCGTGTCTAGGGACACATACATATATACATATATATATACATATATATATATATATATATATATATAAAAATTTTAGTGACTATTATTTTTGGTCTCTGGGCACCTCAAAACGAAAAAGTAACATGGTCCCGGGCTTAGGTCTCACCATGAGACCTACGGTAATAGCTTATTCCCTATGGGAAATTCGCTAAAAGCAAAACAAAACAATTGCTAAAACAAGCTGACAACTTTCAAAGTACGAATGAACCACCCTACTGTTGGACCACACTGTGTTGAACACGAGGTTCCTATATAAGTATTTAGTTTTGCATAACCAATCAGTTACTGATTGATATAATATTATATAAAAATAAGAACCTGGGGTCCAAGCATTTGCTCGGTAAACTTATCAATTATTCGTCGTAATACTATTAGTCATAGACTGTGCACTAAAATGCCAATCTTTAAAGGGCTTGTTTTTAGCG
Source organism: Neoaliturus tenellus (assembly GCA_030545055.2). NCBI lineage: Eukaryota > Metazoa > Arthropoda > Insecta > Hemiptera > Cicadellidae > Neoaliturus > Neoaliturus tenellus. Next base: position 216,958,731 of record CM061533.1, read on the forward strand.
AATTTCCCATAGGGAATAAGCTATTACCGTAGGTCTCATGGTAAGACCTAAGCCCGGGACCATGTTACTTTTTCGGTTTTAGGTGCCCAGAGACCAAAAATAATAGTCATTAAAATTTTTATATATATATATATATATGTATATATGTGTATATATATATATATATATATATATATATATATATATGTATATATATATGTATGTGTCCCTAGACACGATAACTCTCGTAAAAATGGTCCAATCGACACCAAATTTGGTAGAGATGTGTAATCCTATGTTTATTCGGATGAGTTCGAAAACCAGACATATCGACCTACCGGAAGGGGTAGTTTTGGGGGGTATTGTACCCCAAAAATGGGTTTTTTGCATTTTTCATATGTAAATTTTAAATATTTTAAATTTTTATTTTGACCATTGGATTTAGCTCAAAAAAACACACAATTTAGTATTTTGAAGCTTTGCTCTATCTCCATTGGTTACCGAGATATTACAAAGTCTAAAGACAGTACATTGTCTTTTAGGGCTCCAATGTTAATCTTATGGAGATTAAGGATGTGTTAATATTTCACTTATTAACCAATATTTTTGGATGAAACTTGGTATTTAGCTTCATTTGGTTGAGATTCATCCATTTAAGGTAAAAAATCTTGGTTTTTGTACTTATCATGGCAGCAAACCTGCATACTCTTTTCCCATGTTAATCATATGGAGAATAGGCAAACTCTTTTATTTATGGACAGATATTAATGAAACTTACTATATGTCTTTATATGGTCGAAATAAATTTTTTCAATGCTAAAAACCTACTTTTAGTGTCCCCCATGGCAGCATACCTGCATACTCTTTCCCTATATTTATCTTAGGGAGAATAGACATTTATTTCTTTATTTATGAGCACGTGATGAAATTTTGTTTACAAGTTTAGCTGGTCAAAATTAATATTACTAATTTGGAAATTCGCTGAGTACGCAGGTCTGCTGCGACGGGGGGTATTTCTAATTATTATTATTTAAGACAAATTCGTTCACTCCGCTCACTCACATTTAAGGATGTTTTAATGTAGGCCAACTTTTAGTGAGGTGCTGCACTCTGTTTAATATAATCAGTTGAACACCATGATGAATTTGTGACACGTGAATTTTCTTACTTTACTTTTATTTTTATAAACATTCATAATTACCTGTATAATGTGCGATTTAAAAACTATAAGATGTTTTGTCCACGTTTTAAATGTTTTCCGTTTTAGGATTTTTTGTTATGTTTTAATGTGGAGTTTTGTCCACAAGGAATCCATTGGAGCCATTGGAGTTATAGTCTTATGGCTGAGAAACCCCCGTTCTCCGTCCTACAGCCCTTCACTGTACCATCTTTATGTACATTTTTGTAGCTACTAATAAATTGAACAAAAATCATATGATAAATGTATAAGTAATATAACATGTTACATTTTCAACCTGTCGTTCATAAAATTTATTCCTGTGTGCAGCACCCTTTGGCCTGGTGAGTGACTGAAAAAAAACGAGCTCATCGAGGGGGTGATGAGTGAGCGGAGCGAACGAGTTTGTCTTAACATGTTTAAAATTTTACCAGTTTACCAAGACAATTCTCGGTCCCCTTACTTAAATTTAAAATACAAGAATAAAACGATTATTTAATTGATTACAATGTAATCAATGTAAAGTAAACATGATATCAATATAAGCTTTGTTACTGACAAAGTTACAAATTTTAAGCTATTTCATTTGTCAATATCGTAATCAGTAATAGCCCAATGACCAAATGCAGCTGGGTCCAGTATCGAACCATCAAAAGGCACTAACTTTTTTCAAGATCGAACCGGCAACCTTAGATTTAAAGGCGAACTCTTTATCCACTCAGCTACCCAGCTGGACTAAAATTGTTATAGCCAATAATGTAATCTGTTTTTGTATTATTTGTGCAATTGTGCACCAATTCGTGTCATTTTGTAGCAACTACAGGCTTGGGTTGAAACATTCTAAACAATCTATAAAATAATTTGAAAGGAGAGTGAGAGAATCAAACAAGGTCGTATCGGGTGCGAGTAAGCGGAGCGAATAAGCTTATCCTGAAAAGAAACAAGCCTTTCGGGATCAGCATTCAATAGATTATGGGACTAAGATTATTAGGCCTACAATTAAAGAATTGTATCTATTCGTTTGCCAAGCAATGCTCGCCCCCTGCTGTTACTATAAACCTTTATTAAGGTACCCGCCAAAATACGATAAATTAACTAAATTAAACCTTTTGAGATCAGATTTTTTCATAAAATATTTGGAATACAAGAGAAATTTTATTATGAATAATATGACATAAGCCTATGAAGTTTTTCGGAGCTTCGTCTAGGACGTCCCTAGAAGAAACGAAATGCCGAGGATAAATTGCATTGACATATAATCATTATATTACAGTAGATATGGGAGGAGCTCCGATACGTTAAATATACAGTAGTTTCTAATAATTATCATTAATTAAATATTAGGCCTACTATCATTGCACTTTAGTTGGTAAGACTTTGATTAAGAATCAAATTGTCCATCAAGGACAGCCAGACAGTAATTTATCATGTAGTGTATAGACATACCATGCATAATAACTTATGAATATCGCCTGATAACCTTTTGTTTTCGTCACTTATAGCTATTGGAGATTTGGTTATATCAATTATATTTTTTAGTATTTCATTCTTTTCACTCTTTGCAACATGTGATTACATGACAGTTTATTTATTTCAATTAATTTACTGAACAAATGTATGTTAAATCTTCTTTTGCAAATATATTTTTTTTTTAGGTTAATTTTACTCTAATATATTTAATATTTTTCTAGTTGCATCATCTTTTGCAAGACCACAAAGTGAAAGTCATGGAGACACGGAAACGTCTGACGTTTTGTCTGCATCTTTCGACGAACCAAGAAATGTATCGTCCGATGAAATACTTACGGATGTTTCTCAAGTTTTCTTAAACTTCAACATGACCTTGCCCGATGAATTCCTTCAAGTTAATGACACCTCTCTCCAGCAACCCCAACCCTGGCTTTTGGATGATTCTAAAATCTCTGTAAACAATTCAAGCTCAGTGGTTGGCCCTAAATGTTGGTGGTGGTGGATATGGCCCCCGTACTACTACCGTAATTATTTCACTGGTTAAAACCTTCTACCACCATCTTAGTTCCAAATACTTTGTTCCCTTATAGTGCAGATTTATTAGTTTTCCTCTCAAATGTTGTTGTAAATGAAAATATAAAATGTTAATAGATTTTTGTTTTGATAAAATCAATTCTTGCAATTTTTATGATACCTTCTATGACTTTTCATACATAGTTTTATTTTATAACTACTCATAAGTAACTAATCATTCCTATTTTTGTTAGACATACGTCCTGTTCTCGAGCAAAACTTGTCTTAAAACTAATTTATATATAAATTATCACACATGGGGAGACTTCATTTTTAGAAACAGGACTTGGAAATCCTTGTTATTTAAAATTATGGCAAATTAGTCCTTTTTAGCGAACTTCTCATGGGAAGGAAGCTATTACCGTAGCGTACCATTGTTAATTTAATGGTATGGCAACAATGAAATTAAATGAAAAATGTCTTTATTATAGAGGTGAAGTCCTTGAGTAAGGACGTTATTAACATAACGTATAGAGTGGACAAGCAATGTTAAAATTTGGAAACGCTAAATGACAAGATCGTCCGCTAGGGGCGCTACTAACTGGCTACCGATGAGATTTAATCGAAATCTTTCAACAATCGAAAGCTCGATTCGATTCGAATTCTCTTCTGAGTTTTCGATGCTAATGATGACTATCGAGTTGATGCAATATGTAGTCGATTCAATAGACCGAAAGCACAATCGATACTTGCATCGAGACGGTACAGAGTTCCCGGGTACCGTGGCGAGCGTTCCCTTCTTCCCTATCTGTTGTCCACTCTATACGTTATGTTAATAACGTCCGTTTTTACTCAATGGCGAAATTAGGACTAACAAGTCCTCTCTACCACTTAACCTCTGGAACAATGGAAGAAGGACTGCCATACTATCATGTCCTGATTAATTAACATGCAAATTAAATGGGAAAATGACATTTTTACTTTATTACTACAAAACCAAAAGAGATACGATATTAGTGTAGGTTACAAAGTTGCTAAGTTCAACGAGAGCTTTAGTATGATGTACAAAATGCCATGTGTTTGTATTTAACATTTTTGAGTTTTGTTTATGTCAACATTTAAAAAAATATTAAATTTTGAAAATTTTAGTTTTTTAATACATATCATTGTAAAGCTTAGCTAATTTCAAATAAGTATTTAGAATCAGAAGTCATTTATGACAAATAATACGAGAATTACAGGGTATTCTGTAAATTTTTATTTTGGCTAAAAAAAAATGGACGTAATTTTGAAACGAATTAAGATAACAAAATTCTGTTTTCACCAAAATGTTTTGTATTAAATAGACTTTTCTAATGATGTATAATATGACATATGTTTGTATTTGAAATTTCCTAGGTTCAAAATTGTGACCCCCAGTGTTTGTGACACCCTGTATTTGTACAACGTTAAAAATATTTTTTAATTATTCCTTGGGGTCAATTTAGTCGGAAATGATTTTATTTTAAGATTGTAGGACAAACTGTTGATTTGTAATCGATTTGAGACACCTTACGCGAGATACCTGGTATACAGTGTGTTCATTTTTTATGCTCACCATTGGGATCTCGCAAACTATAAAAGTTACTGGAAAGGTCAAATTAGCAAAGAAGTTCGGAATTATAAGCTAAACAAAAATGAAAATCCAAGATTTATCTACTAGTTCGTTCGCTGTGCTGGAAAACTGTTTTTTACTCAAAACTTCTTTTGCCTATAACTTTTTGTTATTTGTTATAAGACAAAAAAACTTTTTAGTTAAAACTTCACTGACATTTTACGTAGATTCCGAATATTTATTTTTTTTTTACTTCAAACCATTTTTGAGATATTATAGACAAGTTGATAATTTGTAATGCAAGTATGTATTTTTTTCATCATCATAAAAAAGAACTAATTTTTCTGATCACAAAAATACCAAATATGGCGTATTTATGTATCATAATAATTATTTTATTATAAGAAATGTGATTAATAGGCAACCCAGCTGAAATGCTAAAATGAGGATGCTTCTAGCATGCATTGCAACAAAATGGTGTAAATCAGCTGTCTTTCATTGTTTGTTTCATATTTTATTGCTTACATTGTTGATCAGCTGTTAACCGGCATCCACTGTTCCCATGAACAATGGTGTAAATAGGCTGTTTCATGGGAGCAGCGGATGCCAATAAACAGCTGATCAACAATATAAGCAACAAAATGAAACACAGCTGAAAGGGAAAAATGAAATAATTTGTCAAAAACTATCTTGGACGTTAGATAAATCGTTCACAAAGGAAAAGTCCACCGTTGAGAGCATTTCAGAAGCAGCATAAAGGTTGCACTTACGAAGATTTGGACAGGTGTGGAATATAGTCGGCTGGAAACTTCGAGATATTGGTAATGGGAAAGACAGTGGAGGATGGTGGGGTTCGGCTTGGACCAGATACTCATCAGCAGCGTGGACGGGTACCAACATGAAGTTGCTAAAAACCAAATCCAACGTTACTTGTCTGGAGTTCCTGATGTGGTTGATTTGTTCCAAGGAATGGAGTTCAGTGAGGTTTTCTAGAAGTTCTTTCTTGGGTCTATAAGTAACAAAGCTTTCAGGATAGTGCAATCATATGATGCGATGTGAAAGTCACCTGCCAGTAGCAAAGATGATGAAGCAGGTGAAGAAGAAACTACTTCGTCTACCGACTCGCAATGGGCACTGTATGTTGAGACAGGTTGTCCCGAGGGAATGTAGACACATTTCAGTACCAGTTTTTATGCAGGCAATGAGAAGAAGAGGCTCTCAATGAGTGACTGATGAATGATTTCGTATGACTGAATATTATTTTTGATAGCAACTAATAAGTTTTACTCCCCCACCAGATGCTTTTCTGCTTGAAAGATTGCTTATATCTGTCCTATAAACCGGGTAGTTAATATTTGATATATAAATAATTTACAATAAAATGCACTTTCTTCCCACTGGAAGTTACACTTATGTATAAAATATTGGTAACTGACAGTGAATTTTGTTTCAATTCTTCTAAAATTATGTTTATTGGTTGTGCAAATATCATTTTTTAAGTTCTTTAGGCCTCCATCCCACTGGACTTCATATATATTGCTTTAAATTGGAGTCAATATAGTAAAGACCTTTTACAGTCTAAATATTTTTGTAATCTTAAGCTGGCTACAATGCAATGTTGACATGTCATGTTTATGTGTCGCTTCGCGTCGGACGAAATCGGCTGCTACTTGGTTTGTTGTGTCTGCTAGGTTGCTCGCTGTGGTAACTTAGATGCTGATGTTGTCGTTTTCCAACAATTAGCTTTCTTTTTAAAATGGAAAATACTATTATTGAGTCCTTTGTAATCTGTGTCAGTTTTTCAACGTTTATCCAGTTTTCATCAGTGTTAAGTTCATCAATCAAAATGATATTGTGAATGGACCTGAATATGTGTTGCCAGCCATGAAGGCTGTAGGTCTAAGTTAGGTTATGGAGTAGGGTTTTATTTCAGGGTGGGTGGTTATTTTAAGGGGTTGTTTTTATACAATATTTAGTAAATTCAAAATGTCAAAATATTCTTCAACTTTTTCTGCAGATGTCACTTGCACAGAAAAGTGTAAACTTAAACTTCATGGCAACAACATAACTGCAGCAATCACAAAAATTGGTCTTACTGACTATCAATTGGCTTGCTATATATCAAATATTTGTAAAAATTATGCTCAGGTAATTGAAATAGTTTTAGCTCGATCATAGTTTTCTTTCTTTCTCACATTGTGTAGCTAATGAGCAAACTAAGTTTCAGGAGCAAAACTTCTTTAAATCCTAGGCTATGCAATCGTTATTATATAAGATTGAAATTTGGATTTTGCGATAATATTGCTATTTTATTAATACTACAACTACCCGTAAACAATACTTAAGTTAACTCCAAAAATTTTAACCTCTGATTTAGTTTTGTTCTATGATAAATGAGAATAAGTACGGTAAGTTACCTTTCGACAATAAAACAAATAGGTAGGCCTACTAACTGTAGCCTAGGACAACTAAGTTTAGGCCTTAGTTAACTGAAGTATAACCAAAAGAATTACAAATTTTAACTATTTAGTTTAAGTAGCCTATAAAATTATAAAAGAACAACACATAATAAACTACGTACACATAATAAATACGTTTTTTAGGTGTGTAAATCTTGGCTGCATAGTTTACCTTAAGTTATATCTTAATTATATGCATTTAAGGTACCTATCCTAATTGTGAGCCATATCCCCTCATTAGGCCTAGCCCTAAAATGGTGTCATTTGAATGCTGCCAAATACTTTCCAAAGTAAGGTATTTTTTCCTATTGAATTAAGGGAATGTGTGTTTTGCATGTTTCCATAAACCATTGATAGGCCTATTGTTTAGTTGAGAATGGTTGGGTCGCCATTTCAGTAAAGGTATTATAGGTTTACGGTTAGACAGTTAGGTTATAGGCTAATATTAGGTTATATGCTATTATAATACATTTATTAGGCCTACCTCAATATGGTTGTTGATTAGGTTTTCATCAGACAATTTTAATGGAAAAATCAAAATTTTAACCATGTAGTTAACGAAGTTTCACTGTTTCCGTAATGGTTTTTACACAATAACTTAAGTTAACCCTTCCTGGGCTATTGACGGATATATCTGTCGAACGTCATTTCTAGGGATATAATATCCGTCTTAACAATTTTCATTTCCGAGATAGAGATGGATATATTCGTCTAAAAATACAAAAAACATACGTTTTATATAGGCCTATTGCGATAATAAACATTGGATATGAGGAAGTGAGGAGTATGAGGAAGTGTAGCCTGATTTAATATTAACTGACCAGGTTATAATATTCATTAGAGGTAGATTTCGTTAATTATAGAGCTTTCTGATTTTACAATCTCCGATGGCCGTAGCTAAACTGATGATTAGGTTACATATCTTGTGCCGTCGTCAATCCATATAGTTTTTCGATTACTAGTTTCGGGACTGTTGTCCCATTTTCAAATCAGTAGAACGTCATCAAAACTTTACATTTAATACCACGACACATAACACAACACACGCGCAAACATTTAACATTTAATCTGAGTTTGGCCAGCCAAGACATGGAGGGTTACCGAACACGCAGCGGACGGGATAACGGATGTGACAATGTCCGTACAAACATTGCTTGTTTTAGAGTATTTAAGATAATAACATTTATTCCGTTGACAATATTTGGCATTGTATGGGAATGGTTTGGGGAATTTACATTTAAGTATTTTACTGTATTTGACAATTTAAATGTTCAAATTACAAATACTAAGTCTTTTTAATTATTTTTCCATAGTTTTTCTTTAAACGGATATTTTTTTGCTAAATGACTGTTGGGGCTTGAAAAAAACTTATAGGCCTAACAATAAAAAAGCTAGGACTAGTATAACTTAACTTAAAATGTGTAAAAACCATTCTTAAAGGTTTTGTACTAATTATTTGCTGTTTGCAACACATAATTTTCTTCAAATATTTTTTTATGGTATTACATTTAAAGGTGTACACCAGCCGCCATGAGAGATATTCTTTGAGGGGGAGCTAAGAGGAGACTTGATCTTGAGCCAACGAAAGAAATCCAAGCGGTGTTGCTGTACTCATTCCTTGTGTACTCCCCAAGCCTAGTTGCATTAATGACGTGTTTTAAGTACCGTAATTAAATTTACAAATGCAAACATTGTAAGTAGAAAGTCCGAAATAATTTGTGCAATATGGCAACACAATGCTTATCTCCTTTTGGACATGGGTCAACGGACATCTCTTGTGATTGGCTAATTTATTGCTACTAATAGTTTTATAAATCCAATGCTATTTATAAAAATTTATTGCTTTTAGGTTTTAGATAATGAAGGAAGAAGCGCTTTACACGTAGCATCGACATGTGGCCGAAGAGACTTATGTTACTGGCTTTTAAAGGCTGGAAAAGCCGATTTAAATCTGAAAGACTTGGAATCTGGATATACACCCCTTCACCGCAGTATATTCTATGGCCACATAAATAATGCAGTTTTTCTCATCGAAGTAAGCCTCATTTGATAGTTAACACTCACTCAATTGTTCACTTTTTTAAATGCCACCAAAAAGGCATCAGTCATAATTTACACCTCTTTACTCTTCATTATCTAATAATATTTCACTTGCTAGATTAAACCAAGACTAGGTCAATTAATAAGGCAATTAATAATTTGAAACTAAAACGTAGCCTATGTTCTCTGTTGAAGTCGGGAGCCCAAACTCAACTGATGGACAAAGATGACCTCCAACCAGCTGATCATGCAATGAAAGACAGGTTAATCAAGGATTTCTCTCGACACAACCCTTGCCAAGTTTATGTTTGGGGGACAAACAACAATTACACACTGGGCATCGGCAACCAGCACAGCCGCTCCCAGCCGGAACTCCTGGACTTCTTTAGGAAAAACAATATTTCCATAAACCAGGTAAGAAAACTTACTCAACGTTGAAACTGATAAACTGTGTGGAAAAATATATTAATACGGTAATAAAATAATTTGTAAAGTTATATTAGGTTTAGTAAATGTTAGAATTTTGATATGGCCTAAAAGTATTATTTATGAATATAATAACAACTCTAATTTGACCTTGTACAGCCTGTCTCCTCACTTGGTCCGACCATTTCGTTGTCACGATAGTCTTCCACTATTCTGACTTAGGCAGGGCTTCCTACTCGCGCGTAGATATTGAAATTTTTTTCATTTCTGGTGCATCACTCCTTTTACGTTGGCTGCTATTGACCCAAGGTCAGTGTGTATTTCAGTCAGTAGAGCAATAACAATTGGTGTGGTTAGTACGAGATCACACGTCATCATGATGACGTCACTGACGTTATTTTGGTCAAGGTTACGAAGTAAGTAAAAAAAATTTCACTTTTGCGGTTCCTCAAATTTTGCTCTGAGTTTTTGTTCGAGTCATCATGACCTTAAAATCTCTGAGCAAAAATCTATGAGAAACCGCAAAAGTGAACAAAATATTTTTATTTCTTTGTGACTGTGCCTAAATCGTCCCAGCAACCCCACTTAGAAAAAAATGTCCACTTACCTGCGACTAAAAAAAATTTTCACCTACCTGCGAAAAAACTATTACTATCACTGCGATGTGCACACCACGAGAGCCGGACACCGACCGAGCTAATGACGCTGTGTATCCGAGGTACTCGATTTTGTGGTGGGGATAAAGTGAGAAAAATAATTTTTATTTTTTTACTTTATCTTGTAACTTAAATGACCTTGAGAATTGCATTATTTTAAGGAATGATAAAATATAAACATTTTACAAAATTTATTTTTTTGCCCTCCGCAGATGACTTTGGCACTCGTAAAACTTTGAATCATTCCAAAGCGAAAAAAAGTGTTTTTGTTATACATCAGACTTAGCAATAAACTGATGAAATGAATAAACTTTTTGATTGAGTAGTTGGAAAATAAAATTTTTCTTCACTCCGGACCCTTTTTTCCCACTATTGCGTTACCCCCACCACACAGCCGAGTACCTGGGATGCACAGCGTTCATTAGCTCAGTCAGTGTCCCACTCTCGTGGTGTGCACATTGCTGTGTCAGTTATGGTTTTCAGTTAGTTTCGGTTAGAATTCATCATTTCTTACAGGTAAGTGGAAATATTTTTTCTAAGTGGGGTTCTAAGTCATGCTGGATTATGAAGCGTGCCATATTACTGGAAGTTTACTGTAGATAGAAATATTTGGATTGTGGAATTAATCATTAACAAATATTGTGGATTTTTTTACATCAAAAAAATTTTCAACACCCTGCCAGAGTGTTGGGTTAGGAGTAACTTATTTTTTTCAAATAGCTACTTCTATCGAGTGACCCATCATTTAGAAAGATTTGTCAAAAGAAATACAATGCCGTAAATCTGACCTCAAAAGGATGACCAAGTCAAAATTGGCAGGCAATCAGACTTAGCATTAAAATCATGTTGCTTAAATTAAAAAGTGCAATAATTCCCTATACACTTGAACTTTTGAGGTCGGATTTGTGGCAAATTGCTTAGAATGTAAAGCCCTTTAAAATGATGTGTCATATATAACTAGGGCCAATAGAGGTTTTCCCATGACTTCCTTTAGAGAATGTCTCTAGTGTTATTACATACTTAATACTCTAGTATTTTCATACTTAATTTACACACTGTATTTTAAATCTGGATTAGTAGTTAGTAAAAAACCATTCACACGTGGAAGTTTATATCCTGTCTTCAATACTACATTGAAGGATTACCTGATGATGAAAATTTTTATAAATGTGATACTGTGAACCTATTGCTTAAAAACTAAAGATGCAAAATATTTAAAATTCTAGATTTAGCCTCTCCAGTTTGAATTTTTCAAAACCAGAAAATTTAAAGTTGACCAAACTTCCAAAATCAGTAAGAATTGTTTTAAATAGTTGTTAAAAATAGCTGATTGGCTACCCAGCCTAATCAAACGTTTGCCTTACTTTGTAGGTGGCCACGGACAAGTTCCACAGCGTGTTTGTGTCGAGCGGTGGCAGGGTGTGGTCGTGCGGCCACGGGCAAGGCGGACGGCTCGGCGTGGGCTCGGAGCAGACGATGCTCTCCCCCCACCCACTCAAGACAGGCACCGAGCTGGTGGCAGCGGCAAGTGTCGGCCGCGACCACACCGTCCTGCTGATGGAGAGTGGGGCGGTCAGTTACACCTACAGGCATTCATAACTTGTTCTTTAAATATATATATATATATATATATATATATATATATATATATATATATATATAATCATATAAAACCAAAATTAAATTCTAAAAGATGTTTATATTTCGGAATACTCCTTCTTCAGAACATTACAAATCCAAATTGATAACAAATTGTAAATAAATAAATAAAAGATAATAAAACATATGATTTTAAACATTTGAGTTTTGAATGGAAAGTGGTGAAGTAGTTGGTTTCAAATAGTACAGACTTCAATGTATCATAAAAATATAAGAATATTGAGTTTGTATATTCTTGAAGAGTTGACGATTTTACCATCTCAAATTTAGCCCCTTTGGAAATTTGGAGTCGGTCACCAGCTGGCAGGCCTGTTCCAAACTTCTGAGTGACGACACAGAGAACTTCCTTTTTAGTTGTCTGATCGGTTTGACCTTGTAGGTGTTTTCAAAGGTATCTCCATGTTCAAAACCGTGCGTCACTAAGGGTTTGGTTTCGTCCCGATGCTTGTATGCATAACGATGTCCAGTCATCCTTACCCTCAACGAGTTTGTGGTTGAACCAACATAATCTTTTGGACATTTCTTACATTGAATCTGATAAACAATATTTTTCGATTCACATGACAAGTTGGATGGTATCTTGTAGATCTTTGATGTAGAACTGCTACTGAAAGTAGGGGATTCTTCAATCTGTCTGCATACAAGACATCGGGACTTTTTGCAGGCATAGGATCCTTTTTCATAGATATTGGTATTTATTTCCAAAGGGATCTTAGGTTTGGATAGGATATCCTTAAGAGTCGGCGGTCTTTTGAAGACAACTCTCGGTGGAACTGTAAAGATATCCTTTGTCAGTGATGAAGCTTCAAGGATCCTAAACCCAATTTTAATTATTTGATTCAACTTGTGAAGTCCCGGTTGGAATTGAGTTATGAGCTTTGGTATTTCGTTATTGAACGTCGTTTGTTGGTTTCTTGTTGGCAAACTAAGTTTTTCATTTAAAAGACGTTCTGGGTATCCTCTTTCCAAAAACGCGCATTTTATTTTCTTTATATATTCTCGTGCATCTTCTTCTTCACTGCACAGTTTTCTTGCTCTGGTTGCCAAACTTTTCGGTATTGATTTCTTAACATACATAGGATGGCAGCTGGTATAGTGCAGGTATTGAAAAGTATTGGTAGGTTTGATGTTAATTCGATGTTTAATTTTATCATCTAAAGTGAAAACATCAATGTCTAAAAATGTAACGGATTTTGATGATATGGACCATGTAAACTTTAAGTTGCTGAATGAATTTAAGGAATCTAGAAAGATGTTAAGATTTGCTGTACCATGTGTCCAAATCATAAAAATATCATCAATAAAACGGTACCAACACAGGGGCTTGAATTTCTGGTTATTAAGGAAGTCTTGTTCAAATTTTCTCATGTACAAGTTGGCATAAGAGGGGGCCATTCTGGTACCCATTGCCGTGCCTGTTTGTTGAAGATAATATTTATCTTGAAATCTAAAACAATTGCACGTTAGGATGTACGTCATCAACTGTACGAGGAAATCTGTACTGGGGGAATTCGTTTTTCTTTGGTTGAGGAATGATTTTGAAGCCTGGATACCTTCTTTATGATTTATGTTAGTATATAAGGATACAACATCGATTGTTACCAATTGAACGTCTTTAGGTAAAGGTTGAGGTATTCTTTTCAGCTTTTCAATGAAGTCATCAGAGTTTTTTACATACGACATTGATTCTTTTACGAATGGTTGCAGGAATGTATCTACATAAGCAGATATTCTTTCTGTTGGGGCGCCAATGGATGCAACGATTGGTCGGCCCGGTGGTGGAAAAATATTTTTATGGACTTTTGGTAATAAATAAAAGGTTGGCGTTTGGGGTTCTTTGTTTACTAACATATCGATTAAATATTCTTTTATACCCTCTGAACTTGCTTTTGCTTTGATATAGTCACATATATTTTTGTTTATTTCAGTAGTTTTATCTTCCTTTAGGAGTTGATATGTTTTTGAATCTTTGAGTTGTTTGTACGCTTCTGCAATATAGTCTGTTTTGTTCATTATAACTGTAACGTCACCTTTATCTGCAGGTAGTATAATTATATCATTGTTGCTTTTGAGGGATGAAATCGCTTGAAACTCTTGATTAGATAGATTCTTTCGTCTGGGAAGATCGTCGGGAAAATTAGGATTTGAGACATTTGATAAGACTACACTCAAAAATTGTTCAAGTGGGTGGTCAGAATTCAGCGGTTCAGGATCCGAGTTATCTATGATAAATTTTCGGTAGAATGTAGTAAGCGCTGGATCTTTTGCTGTAATTGAACTATTACCCTGGCTGCATTTAAAGAAATGTTTTCGCATACTTTTTGCAAAGTTTAAAGTATCCGATACAAGCTGTATATGATCAAATATAGGTGTAGGAGCAAAATTTAGACCTTTTTTAATTAATTCCATTTCGTTGGTGTTTAGAGTATAATCAGACAAATTAATATATTTATCCTTTTGCACATTAGATAAAGAATCTTTTGTTGTACTGATTCTATTGCATTTTTTAGATGTAGATGCAATCTGGCTACTAGAGATTGAATTAGTTATGGGAGGTGAAAGGGATGAAGTTGGCAATGAAATAGGTGAACAAGAAGGTTCAGGTGGTGGCGGTGGAGGTGGCGGTTGAAAAAGACAATTCAGTACTTCCTGTTGCTTGTGAATCTCAATCTTTGAAACACTCAGAAAGGGAGTACTTGTCCTAGTTTGATGTGGGTCATTTACCATGCTTGACGACGTCGGGTACGATTGAGAATCCATATTTATTTCATTTAACAGATTAAATGTACCACCTGTTCTTGATGAGTGAGGATGTGGGAAGTAAATACTAGTTGAAATAAGATTATTGAGTTTTTTCTGATGAGTTTGCGATCTATTTTCAATATATTTACTTACATTTACTACTGCTTGAGTTAAATTGTTTCTTATTTCAGGGAAGTGAGTAAGAATGAGGTTTTGAAATCTGATTACCTCATTATAATGAAACAAAGCTTGTTTTGAGTACAAATCATGTACAGTTCTAGTCAACTGTAGGCTGGTATTGAATGATAGATTGTTCAGTACCTCATGCATATATGATGGCAAACCAGAAAGTGGGAATTTTACCATCAAGCCTTTGGGAACAACATATAAGTTTAAACAAGCTGCAAGAAACATCATGTTGCAGTAGCATTTGGCTAATTTGAAAATATGAAATTCGAATGATCGTGTCCATGTATGTTTCAATGAAGTAGGTTCACTCATAATTTAGATGGTTAAAAATCTTGGCTTTATTGTGTCAAACGACTTATACATTTAAACAAAACATACCTGAAGGTTAATACATAATCATATAAAACCAAAATTAAATTCTAAAAGATGTTTATATTTCGGAATACTCCTTCTTCAGAACATTACAAATCCAAATTGATAACAAATTGTAAATAAATAAATAAAAGATAATAAAACATATGATTTTAAACATTTGAGTTTTGAATGGAAAGTGGTGAAGTAGTTGGTTTCAAATAGTACAGACTTCAATGTATCATAAAAATATAAGAATATTGAGTTTGTATATTCTTGAAGAGTTGACGATTTTCTCATCTCAAATTTAGCCCCTTTGGAAATTTGGAGTCGGTCACCAGCTGGCAGGCCTGTTCCAAACTTCTGAGTGACGACACAGAGAACTTCCTTTTTAGTTGTCTGATCGGTTTGACCTTGTAGGTGTTTTCAAAGGTATCTCCATGTTCAAAACCGTGCGTCACTAAGGGTTTGGTTTCGTCCCGATGCTTGTATGCATAACGATGTCCAGTCATCCTTACCCTCAACGAGTTTGTGGTTGAACCAACATAATCTTTTGGACATTTCTTACATTGAATCTGATAAACAATATTTTTCGATTCACATGACAAGTTGGATGGTATCTTGTAGATCTTTGATGTAGAACTGCTACTGAAAGTAGGGGATTCTTCAATCTGTCTGCATACAAGACATCGGGACTTTTTGCAGGCATAGGATCCTTTTTCATAGATATTGGTATTTATTTCCAAAGGGATCTTAGGTTTGGATAGGATATCCTTAAGAGTCGGCGGTCTTTTGAAGACAACTCTCGGTGGAACTGTAAAGATATCCTTTGTCAGTGATGAAGCTTCAAGGATCCTAAACCCAATTTTAATTATTTGATTCAACTTGTGAAGTCCCGGTTGGAATTGAGTTATGAGCTTTGGTATTTCGTTATTGAACGTCGTTTGTTGGTTTCTTGTTGGCAAACTAAGTTTTTCATTTAAAAGACGTTCTGGGTATCCTCTTTCCAAAAACGCGCATTTTATTTTCTTTATATATTCTCGTGCATCTTCTTCTTCACTGCACAGTTTTCTTGCTCTGGTTGCCAAACTTTTCGGTATTGATTTCTTAACATACATAGGATGGCAGCTGGTATAGTGCAGGTATTGAAAAGTATTGGTAGGTTTGATGTTAATTCGATGTTTAATTTTATCATCTAAAGTGAAAACATCAATGTCTAAAAATGTAACGGATTTTGATGATATGGACCATGTAAACTTTAAGTTGCTGAATGAATTTAAGGAATCTAGAAAGATGTTAAGATTTGCTGTACCATGTGTCCAAATCATAAAAATATCATCAATAAAACGGTACCAACACAGGGGCTTGAATTTCTGGTTATTAAGGAAGTCTTGTTCAAATTTTCTCATGTACAAGTTGGCATAAGAGGGGGCCATTCTGGTACCCATTGCCGTGCCTGTTTGTTGAAGATAATATTTATCTTGAAATCTAAAACAATTGCACGTTAGGATGTACGTCATCAACTGTACGAGGAAATCAAACTGTAAGGAAATGATGACGTACATCCTAACGTGCAATTGTTTTAGATTTCAAGATAAATATTATCTTCAACAAACAGGCACGGCAATGGGTACCAGAATGGCCCCCTCTTATGCCAACTTGTACATGAGAAAATTTGAACAAGACTTCCTTAATAACCAGAAATTCAAGCCCCTGTGTTGGTACCGTTTTATTGGTGATATTTTTATGATTTGGACACATGGTACAGCAAATCTTAACATCTTTCTAGATTCCTTAAATTCATTCAGCAACTTAAAGTTTACATGGTCCATATCATCAAAATCCGTTACATTTTTAGACATTGATGTTTTCACTTTAGATGATAAAATTAAACATCGAATTAACATCAAACCTACCAATACTTTTCAATACCTGCACTATACCAGCTGCCATCCTATGTATGTTAAGAAATCAATACCGAAAAGTTTGGCAACCAGAGCAAGAAAACTGTGCAGTGAAGAAGAAGATGCACGAGAATATATAAAGAAAATAAAATGCGCGTTTTTGGAAAGAGGATACCCAGAACGTCTTTTAAATGAAAAACTTAGTTTGCCAACAAGAAACCAACAAACGACGTTCAATAACGAAATACCAAAGCTCATAACTCAATTCCAACCGGGACTTCACAAGTTGAATCAAATAATTAAAATTGGGTTTAGGATCCTTGAAGCTTCATCACTGACAAAGGATATCTTTACAGTTCCACCGAGAGTTGTCTTCAAAAGACCGCCGACTCTTAAGGATATCCTATCCAAACCTAAGATCCCTTTAGAAATAAATACCAATATCTATGAAAAAGGATCCTATGCCTGCAAAAAGTCCCGATGTCTTGTATGCAGACAGATTGAAGAATCCCCTACTTTCAGTAGCAGTTCTACATCAAAGATCTACAAGATACCATCCAACTTGTCATGTGAATCGAAAAATATTGTTTATCAGATTCAATGTAAGAAATGTCCAAAAGATTATGTTGGTTCAACCACAAACTCGTTGAGGGTAAGGATGACTGGACATCGTTATGCATACAAGCATCGGGACGAAACCAAACCCTTAGTGACGCACGGTTTTGAACATGGAGATACCTTTGAAAACACCTACAAGGTCAAACCGATCAGACAACTAAAAAGGAAGTTCTCTGTGTCGTCACTCAGAAGTTTGGAACAGGCCTGCCAGCTGGTGACCGACTCCAAATTTCCAAAGGGGCTAAATTTGAGATGAGAAAATCGTCAACTCTTCAAGAATATACAAACTCAATATTCTTATATTTTTATGATACATTGAAGTCTGTACTATTTGAAACCAACTACTTCACCACTTTCCATTCAAAACTCAAATGTTTAAAATCATATGTTTTATTATCTTTTATTTATTTATTTACAATTTGTTATCAATTTGGATTTGTAATGTTCTGAAGAAGGAGTATTCCGAAATATAAACATCTTTTAGAATTTAATTTTGGTTTTATATGATTATGTATTAACCTTCAGGTATGTTTTGTTTAAATGTATAAGTCGTTTGACACAATAAAGCCAAGATTTTTAACCATCTAAATTATGAGTGAACCTACTTCATTGAAACATACATGGACACGATCATTCGAATTTCATATTTTCAAATTAGCCAAATGCTACTGCAACATGATGTTTCTTGCAGCTTGTTTAAACTTATATGTTGTTCCCAAAGGCTTGATGGTAAAATTCCCACTTTCTGGTTTGCCATCATATATGCATGAGGTACTGAACAATCTATCATTCAATACCAGCCTACAGTTGACTAGAACTGTACATGATTTGTACTCAAAACAAGCTTTGTTTCATTATAATGAGGTAATCAGATTTCAAAACCTCATTCTTACTCACTTCCCTGAAATAAGAAACAATTTAACTCAAGCAGTAGTAAATGTAAGTAAATATATTGAAAATAGATCGCAAACTCATCAGAAAAAACTCAATAATCTTATTTCAACTAGTATTTACTTCCCACATCCTCACTCATCAAGAACAGGTGGTACATTTAATCTGTTAAATGAAATAAATATGGATTCTCAATCGTACCCGACGTCGTCAAGCATGGTAAATGACCCACATCAAACTAGGACAAGTACTCCCTTTCTGAGTGTTTCAAAGATTGAGATTCACAAGCAACAGGAAGTACTGAATTGTCTTTTTCAACCGCCACCTCCACCGCCACCACCTGAACCTTCTTGTTCACCTATTTCATTGCCAACTTCATCCCTTTCACCTCCCATAACTAATTCAATCTCTAGTAGCCAGATTGCATCTACATCTAAAAAATGCAATAGAATCAGTACAACAAAAGATTCTTTATCTAATGTGCAAAAGGATAAATATATTAATTTGTCTGATTATACTCTAAACACCAACGAAATGGAATTAATTAAAAAAGGTCTAAATTTTGCTCCTACACCTATATTTGATCATATACAGCTTGTATCGGATACTTTAAACTTTGCAAAAAGTATGCGAAAACATTTCTTTAAATGCAGCCAGGGTAATAGTTCAATTACAGCAAAAGATCCAGCGCTTACTACATTCTACCGAAAATTTATCATAGATAACTCGGATCCTGAACCGCTGAATTCTGACCACCCACTTGAACAATTTTTGAGTGTAGTCTTATCAAATGTCTCAAATCCTAATTTTCCCGACGATCTTCCCAGACGAAAGAATCTATCTAATCAAGAGTTTCAAGCGATTTCATCCCTCAAAAGCAACAATGATATAATTATACTACCTGCAGATAAAGGTGACGTTACAGTTATAATGAACAAAACAGACTATATTGCAGAAGCGTACAAACAACTCAAAGATTCAAAAACATATCAACTCCTAAAGGAAGATAAAACTACTGAAATAAACAAAAATATATGTGACTATATCAAAGCAAAAGCAAGTTCAGAGGGTATAAAAGAATATTTAATCGATATGTTAGTAAACAAAGAACCCCAAACGCCAACCTTTTATTTATTACCAAAAGTCCATAAAAATATTTTTCCACCACCGGGCCGACCAATCGTTGCATCCATTGGCGCCCCAACAGAAAGAATATCTGCTTATGTAGATACATTCCTGCAACCATTCGTAAAAGAATCAATGTCGTATGTAAAAAACTCTGATGACTTCATTGAAAAGCTGAAAAGAATACCTCAACCTTTACCTAAAGACGTTCAATTGGTAACAATCGATGTTGTATCCTTATATACTAACATAAATCATAAAGAAGGTATCCAGGCTTCAAAATCATTCCTCAACCAAAGAAAAACGAATTCCCCCAGTACAGATTTCCTCGTACAGTTGATGACGTACATCCTAACGTGCAATTGTTTTAGATTTCAAGATAAATATTATCTTCAACAAACAGGCACGGCAATGGGTACCAGAATGGCCCCCTCTTATGCCAACTTGTACATGAGAAAATTTGAACAAGACTTCCTTAATAACCAGAAATTCAAGCCCCTGTGTTGGTACCGTTTTATTGATGATATTTTTATGATTTGGACACATGGTACAGCAAATCTTAACATCTTTCTAGATTCCTTAAATTCATTCAGCAACTTAAAGTTTACATGGTCCATATCATCAAAATCCGTTACATTTTTAGACATTGATGTTTTCACTTTAGATGATAAAATTAAACATCGAATTAACATCAAACCTACCAATACTTTTCAATACCTGCACTATACCAGCTGCCATCCTATGTATGTTAAGAAATCAATACCGAAAAGTTTGGCAACCAGAGCAAGAAAACTGTGCAGTGAAGAAGAAGATGCACGAGAATATATAAAGAAAATAAAATGCGCGTTTTTGGAAAGAGGATACCCAGAACGTCTTTTAAATGAAAAACTTAGTTTGCCAACAAGAAACCAACAAACGACGTTCAATAACGAAATACCAAAGCTCATAACTCAATTCCAACCGGGACTTCACAAGTTGAATCAAATAATTAAAATTGGGTTTAGGATCCTTGAAGCTTCATCACTGACAAAGGATATCTTTACAGTTCCACCGAGAGTTGTCTTCAAAAGACCGCCGACTCTTAAGGATATCCTATCCAAACCTAAGATCCCTTTGGAAATAAATACCAATATCTATGAAAAAGGATCCTATGCCTGCAAAAAGTCCCGATGTCTTGTATGCAGAC
Organism: Neoaliturus tenellus; assembly: GCA_030545055.2. NCBI lineage: Eukaryota > Metazoa > Arthropoda > Insecta > Hemiptera > Cicadellidae > Neoaliturus > Neoaliturus tenellus. The sequence continues at coordinate 216,979,710 of CM061533.1, forward strand.
AGATTGAAGAATCCCCTACTTTCAGTAGCAGTTCTACATCAAAGATCTACAAGATACCATCCAACTTGTCATGTGAATCGAAAAATATTGTTTATCAGATTCAATGTAAGAAATGTCCAAAAGATTATGTTGGTTCAACCACAAACTCGTTGAGGGTAAGGATGACTGGACATCGTTATGCATACAAGCATCGGGACGAAACCAAACCCTTAGTGACGCACGGTTTTGAACATGGAGATACCTTTGAAAACACCTACAAGGTCAAACCGATCAGACAACTAAAAAGGAAGTTCTCTGTGTCGTCACTCAGAAGTTTGGAACAGGCCTGCCAGCTGGTGACCGACTCCAAATTTCCAAAGGGGCTAAATTTGAGATGAGAAAATCGTCAACTCTTCAAGAATATACAAACTCAATATTCTTATATTTTTATGATACATTGAAGTCTGTACTATTTGAAACCAACTACTTCACCACTTTCCATTCAAAACTCAAATGTTTAAAATCATATGTTTTATTATCTTTTATTTATTTATTTACAATTTGTTATCAATTTGGATTTGTAATGTTCTGAAGAAGGAGTATTCCGAAATATAAACATCTTTTAGAATTTAATTTTGGTTTTATATGATTATGTATTAACCTTCAGGTATGTTTTGTTTAAATATATATATATATATATATATATATATATATATATATATATATATATATATATATATATATATATATACACTCCGAAATCTTCAATAACACTTAATCAGTTTATTTAGTTTCAAAAATAAAATTACCAGCATAACAAATAAAATTTTACATAAATATGGAAGTTGTAACATGAAATGGAAACAGAGTATGTTTTAGAGGTCTTTCATAAAGCATAATAATCAGGCAGGCTGAAATATTATGGAAAAGTTTGTTATCAGGCCTAAGCCTTCTTTTGTCTTGATTGAATTGAACTCATTTATGCAGAAATTTGAACAAGACTTTCACAATGCAAAGTTGAAAAGGACTTATCAATATAAAATAAAAACTACAAAAGTACATGAAGTATTCTAGTTAAAGTATTATAAAGCGAACTATAAAAATACCAAAAGACAGATAGCTTATAAACAAACAAATTTTGAATTCACATAAATAAAAAAAATATATATATATATATTATATATATATTTAAAAACTTGAAATAAAAATATATATTTATATATTTTTATTTATGTGAATTCAAAATTTGTTTGTTTATAAGCTATCTGTCTTTTGGTATTTTTATAGTTCGCTTTATAATACTTTAACTAGAATACTTCATGTACTTTTGTAGTTTTTATTTTATATTGATAAGTCCTTTTCAACTTTGCATTGTGAAAGTCTTGTTCAAATTTCTGCATAAATGAGTTCAATTCAATCAAGACAAAAGAAGGCTTAGGCCTGATAACAAACTTTTCCATAATATTTCAGCCTGCCTGATTATTATGCTTTATGAAAGACCTCTAAAACATACTCTGTTTCCATTTCATGTTACAACTTCCATATTTATGTAAAATTTTATTTGTTATGCTGGTAATTTTTTTTTTGAAACTAAATAAACTGATTAAGTGTTATTGAAGATTTCGGAGTGTAACTAGAATAGAGTCCCGCTAATACAATTAATCTCGACCAAACCCTGTTCGGTATAGCAATTTTCCTGAATGAAATGAAATAATGATTTTATTCCCTCATTTACAAATCAATACAATAACATCAATTACAAATCTCAGGAATTTTTGTAGGCCAGTTGCCAGTATATAGCCAACAGGACCAACAAAGTATAAGGCCTAAAGACCTATAGGGGTTTACGGAATTGTCGTAATTTATAGATAATAAAAATATTTTTACTCATTTACACCAGCCGTTCACTTGAACAGGGCTTATGATACCGGAACTCAAGGACGATTGGACTGTGGAAAGGTTTTGCTTGTAATAGAACTGTATTAAATAAAGGGAAATACTGATGGAACACTGTAAAAAAGATTTTCGACAACTATTGAACGACAGAAAAGCAGCAATATTAACGTCAAATAACTGTAAATTCCAATTGTGATTTTCTTCATTTTTAAGTAAAGAAAAGTCTGTATTTTGTTCAAAGTGAGTTTGTATTGGAGGAATTTTAAGAATCTGAGTTTAGAATAGCAGGACTGTGCTGCATCTGTTAAGTATGTAAAATTTTAAAAATAAAAATAATAAACTTGGCTTGATTTCTGTTTTTATTTTTACCCAGGTGTGGACTTGCGGGTCCAACACACACCACGTGCTGGGCCACTCACCCCCGCCAGCCAGCCTGCTCGTCCCCCGCCCCCTCCAGCCCCGCCTGGCGGGGCCCATGGTCGGGGTGGCAGCCGCCAGGTTCCACACCGTCATGTGGTCGGACACGGCACTCTTCACTTGCGGCCTCAACGGCGGCCAGCTCGGCCACCAGAAACCGAACAACAAGACGGAAAAGACTGTGATAGTTCCCAAACAGGTCAGTAAATGGGACTTGTATCTTGGGTGAAATGTTTTGTGGAACCTAGCCTAAGGTTTAAAAATCCCTCACCACTCCTAAAACTGAACACAAAGTGTAAATTGTTACATTTTTCCAGGTGACAGGACTGAGTTTGGGGGAGAAAGTCAAGATTACTGGGGTCTCCACTTCGGTGGGTGCAGTTGTAGTAAGTGTCACCAAAGGGGATGTATATCTACTGCACAACTACCAAGTCCGCAGGATCGCTTCTAAGTAAGTAATCCTTGTTTATTTTTATTCTTTTTTTTTTAATACCCAACATCAAATATGTTATGGTTATAAATGCATGTCAGTCTGTTTCATCCTTAATCATGTACATTGTGGTATTTAAATGGAGTTGGTATTTTTTAAACAAGTTTATTGTTCAGTAATAATTTTTGGCGTGGGAGAAGTTTAGAAGTGTGGAAAAATTAACCCCATGACCGAAACCAAAATAAACTTTGAAAAAAAGTCATATCAATATATTAATGACATTGAAATGATCCAATATTAATGAAGAAACTTTGAATTGAATGTGTCTTTGTAGGTTTTTTATATAAACTATTATTAAACTAACAGGCTCTTAGTTTTTCCCCTTTATCTCCTTTTAAAAAAGGGTACATAAAAAGTTGCAGGATTAACAATATTAAGTAACTTTTGTTATGAAACGTTGCAGGGTGCTGGATGCCAAGAAGGTGGCCGTGTTCGGAGGGGAGTTGTGTGTGGAAGGAGAGCCGAAGCTTGTGGCCAGAGGGGGGGAGGAGGTCAAGGTCCTGGTGCTCACGACCACTGGCAAGCTGCTGCTGTGGCAGGAGTCCTTCCCTCAGATCACCAGGTACCGACACCCCTGCTTCATCAACATCCCTGATTTTACCACATCTATTGAAGACCTCCCACAGTCATTAAATTTGACAGACATCAACTCAGTGTTTTTTGTTTTTTGCAATAAATCCTCAATCCTCAGCTGAAATTCTCTAATAATGGTCAAATATTTCCAGCGGTTTGATCTCCAGTTCGGATGTTTGTCATTCATCCGTGATGTTTTAATGTCTCTGTTTCAAGCACTCTCTAAACCCTTCTGGACTGCTCAAGAGTGTAAAACAGTGATATTTGTATATTGTTATTGCATAGCCAACAAGTTAACTGAAAACATCAAGCTTTTTTATTCTTGCTGTATTTCTGTACATGTCTCATTTTCAGGAACAACTTTACTATATACAATGTGGTTTCTCTGCCAATTTAAGCTAATCCATCTTTTCTTAATTTGAATTTTTAACTATATCTTAGTTTTTAAACCAAAATAATTTAAATGTATTAACATTCTCATTACCGGTACAGTCCTTATTTACTTTTTTTACTATAAAGTTTTTTAACTATAGGCCTAATAAGATTTTATTTTTTTCCTTAACAATCAGACAAAAATGTAGTCATAAGATAATGTAATCCTGCAATAATTTGATATAATATTGGGTGATTTATCATTTTGCTGTCAGAATCATTATTCTGAACAGCTCCATAAGATTTTTCTACCATTATCTTCTTTCAGATGTATTTACCCATTAAAACGAAGTCTCACATTTTGTGGAATGTCAATGTGTCTATCAAGCATTTTACTAATAACCAAGGATGGAGAGGCATACGTAGGTCGGGTGAAACCCAAGCAAAAGAAAAAATCCGTGGGTAGGTATGTTTGTTACATTTGCTTAGAACACTAGAATTTTAGATATACAATGTAATTTTATATAATGTCTAAAAGGTAAATGTTTTATGATGTTGAAACAAAAAACTCATAGCTTTTATAACTAAGAAAAATTTCACCAACTTTGTAATAAATAAAATAGATCACATAAAATATAATTTGTCTCAATTTGAAAATGGCCTTTTTCTTCAAGATTCAAAAAGGTAATATACGTACTTGTAGCAAAACCAACATACTACCATTCCAATAGGTGTTTTGTCCTCTCATTCTTTCCTTAAATTTCTAAGTAACTTATTTGTTCTCTGTTTTTCGTTTATTAAAAATTATGAATCGTTATTTCCTTTAAATTTTAAATCATAATACTTCAAACTAATTATCTAACCTCAAATCTTTAATATAAATATCTATATGTCACTTATGTTTAGCTTTAGCTTGTTGCATGTAAATGTATTTGGCTTATTTTGTTGACATGTAGTTGAGTTTGTTTTAAACGAAATTGAGAAATAAACATATGTGTTGTTTAAAAGAACAAGTGTCAGTAGATCACATCATTTCAATGCGGAGAATATAAAAAAAAAAAACCACACAAATTTTACTAAGTATTTACAATTTTGAAATCTTTCAAACATCCAAGTGAATCGCCATGGCTGTTGGTGATTGATTTTCTCTCTTTTCCCTTTGTCATACGGTACTGCTAATGTCGATAAGTTTTGAGCTTGAAGCCTGAGTCAACAAACTAAAAAATTATATATCCTAAATTGAAATTATTCTTTAGTTTTTGGACTACTTAACCTTTTTACATTTCTGTAAATTTATAATAATTTTAAAGCAGTTGTAGTGCCACATATTTTGGAACTATCATTGCATTATGGCAACCTAAAGACGGTGTTAATAAAACAGGTTGTCAAGCTAAATAAATAAATTAAAAAAAAAAAAAAAAAAAAAAAAAAAAAAAAAAAACTTGAAGCTAAATAACAAAAAATCAGCTGGAATGCTGGAATATTTAAAGTATTGATCCTGACTCGCCTGTTCCATTAAGGCCGACTTTAGCATCATTTCCTCTGACCAGTTTTGCTTGAATGGTGGAGATTTGCTTAATGGTAAGAGGTGAGTATGTTTAAGTTAGTCAACATCCAGTTGTTAAACATCAAGTCTAAAATATTTGCTTTCTTTTATAATTTTAGCCACTCCCTTGAAAACAGAGAGCATGTCATTCAACCAATTCATTGAGAAGCACGAGTGCCATCACATGAGTATAAGCAGAGTTCCCAATATCCACCGGGCAGTTTACATCACCTCTGACCCCAAGGGCCAGAACTTTGTGGTCATCCAGGTCAGTACCCTTGACTTCTCAATTACCTGTTGAACAAAACAGAATTAATTACAATAATTATTTTCACTTTTATTTCTTCTTTGCTCAGATGTTCATTAAAAAAAACAATCAACCAAACATCTGTTCTCATATAAAATTATTTCTTTTAATATATTTTCTAGCCTTTTCTTATGCACCCACTATCATACAACTTAGTCTCAGCCAGGAAGATGCTTTAATTGGGAAACGATGATAGTTTTGAAGCGTTATTGCCACTGCTTTTTCAGCCGAAGCTCTTGTCTTGTCACTACGAGTCACAGCTTTTGAGTGATATTGCTATTTCTTAGTAGACGGTATATTTTTTTGGTCTATGATTATCTTGTTAATTTGTTCCCAAAATTATTTTTGACCTTAGCTACAGGTGTTAAATGAAACTATAATGAAGTGATAGCATTGATTATATACACCAACGTGAATAGACCTCTAAGCATAGGTGTATTTGAAACTGATTTACGGTGCTGCAATCTTCTGTGGTGAACATGAAGTACAACAGACATATGATAGGTAAATTAGCACTAACATTCTTGTAAACCAATGGAGAAAAAATGTATAACCAAGAATTCTGTTTATTTCATGTTAAAAGTGCTTTACAGCACTGTATAATCAACTGAATAGTTATAAAAACGATTGCAGTGCTTCTGGCGCAGCAAATATGACCCTTCGATATTTTGTATTAAACTAATACATTTTTGTAGAAATGGTTAATATATTATTAAACATGATCTTGCTTTAAATAAAATTATTGAATGAAAATAAATGTATAAAAAAACATATGTGCCTGATTTTTTCCCTTATTGCTTATATGGTTATATGGCAGCTACCACTTAAAAATGGAGTATGGCCATGTGGTACTTCTTGTGGTGCGTCGTTTATGGCGGGATGTCAAGAAGTAAGAAAAATAACTCTATCAGTAGTAATGGTAATAATAATAAGTTATTATTATTATTATTTATGATGTTGCACTGTAAATGGTGCATGGAAAAAAGTTGTTAAGCGAGTGGGGCCGACAGAGTCGAGCGCATGCCATGGCATATCGCCGGCGGGCTGCGGGTTGTTCGTATGATACTGTGTTGTTTTTTTATAGTTTCTTAAGCATAAAAGAGATCAAACGATTGCCGTTGTTGCATCTGAGTTTACAGTATTGGCCTCTTACTTTATTCAATCTAAATAGGTCTAATTTTTGGCTGGTAATTAATATTTTCTACGCAAAATGACTCATTTTAAGACTGTGAATTTCATGATTTTAGACTTTGAAGACTGGAAAAAACTGTGGTTTTTCATTTTCAAATTGGAGTGGGAACCCTGACAACAGATAAATAATAGGGTCTAAACTGATCAAAATCATTTGTTTGTTTCAGGAAAATCCCAAAGTAAATCTGACAGACATCCCGATGGTGGATCAAACTGAATATCCTCAGCAGATGGCAGCTTTGCTACAAGAGGCCCATGAGGAGGATTCTCTCCATGATATTCTCTTCCAGGTAAATTTTCTAGAGTCAAAAATGACTAGAGCTTGAGGGTCAAGATTCAAGACCTCTTAAACTCAAGTCCCACACTCCAGTCGTTAGGTTTTTTTTGTGGTCTTTCTTTCTTCTTTAATGATTAATTTCCATGTATTACTTGAATGAAATCATACATCAAATAGATTTCATTAAAACATTTTTAGCCATATTCATACAACTTTCACAAATTTACTACAGGGTTACCATATGTCCAGATATACAGAATCTTTAATTTCAGAAATTTCCTCCAAACAGAAAAATTTCAGGAATTTCCCCAAAACAGAAATTTTATTAATAAAAGTGGGTATGATTGTAATTTTTCATGTTAATGATAGATAAACTGTTGGCCATCTTCCCTTTTTTCAGATTTACTGAAACCTGGCTTGGTTGTCTGTTCTATTATATTCGGTAATCAATAATCTACTTTGCCTCAGGTATCTCAATCATTTTACATATCAAAAGTTTACTAAAAATATTTTGTTTTCGTCCTAAAATTTTGTTTACCCTGAGTGACACATGATGTTCCAGATGGATCATTGCCGGGTGGCGGCACACCAGTTTGTCGTGGGTCATGCCAGTGAGGAGGTGGCTGCGTTACCCCGGACCGGCTCCGTCCGCACTGTGCCACTGCCGGCGACCAGCCCCGCCGTGCTCCACCAGGTGCTCACTTACGTCTACACGCACGACTGTGACATCATCCATCCCGGCCCGGTGCACACGCTGTGAGTATCGGTTTCTCAGGGGGGATATCAACAACCATACTCTTTTTAATTTAGTCTTCAACTTTTACATAGTTGTAAAATTTTCAATACATAAATAATAAGTAGGCTTATTTTAATATCAACATATATAAATATTCCTCAGGACTCTAGCCTGCCAAATAATCTGTTATGGAATGAATTTTGTTGATAGGTAGGTGTGATTTTATGGTTTCAGCTACTTCCTATTAAACCTTAGTTAATGTGTTACTGTTACTTAAGTTATTTTTTTGAAAGTTTAAAAAAATGTTGAGTCTTTTTCTCCTCTGAATAGATTTTACATCTATTGACCTCCTATACAGTAATGAAGTGAGTGAAGATAACTATTATTTTTGCAGGAACTTCAAAGGAGACGTAATAAAAGCAGCAATGGAAGTGGCCAAAAAATTGAAGATCCCTAAACTTTTAAAGACGCTTCAATATTTAAGGTGAGTGAAGTATCAATTAAAATTAGTCCATTAATCATACAAATTGTTTTTCAATAACAAAATAACACCAGTGTTTATTCATTCAGGTTTGACGATGGTGTTATATGCGTGAAGGAGGGTGACGCCCCGAGGAGTGTCCCGAAGCCAGTAGGGTTTGAGCGGTCCACGTTCCCCGCGATGTACGATGTGACAATAGCCAGCAGCGACGGGGCCACGTTCAGGGCCCACAAGTGTGTGCTGGCCTCCAGGCTGGAGTACTTCAACAGCATGTTCACTGGCGGCTGGATCGAGGTGGCTATATCAGACCTAAATAATTGTAGCTTAAACGATATAAAATTTTACAGTTTTCACAGTTAAAACCTTTTTATAATCCATTTCACATTAACCCTCGAGTGGGGACACAAGGAGTTTTTCTCCACACGTGTAGTTTTTTTGAAATAAACATTCATCATGGTTGTCAGCAGTCGTGTGTGGCCTAGTACTTCACATGCCTCATTCTGAGAATCACCTTAAGCTATCTATACCACCCACCCACCCCTTAGTTCCTTGTTATTTGCCACTCACTGATGTGGTGTCAGTTTTCAGAGGTTATTTCGTCGTGTGCAATAGCTCACTAGTGCTCAGTGCGGAGTTTATTTGCTAGTAAAACTTTTTGTCTTATAGATTATTGTACAATCTTGAGTATATGTATAACATGTTTTATTCATGGTTTCATTTATTATCACTTTTTTTGCATTGATGTATAATTGTATTAATGCGGAAAAAAGCTCCGCATGGGCCCTCTCCCGTAACACAGTGATACCTATTTTTTTCTATTGTTAATTGAATTAAAATAATTAAATTATTAAGTTAAGCAATTGGTTTCAACGATTAAATGTGGTTCCTGATGAAGTTTATCAACATTTATACACAATATTTTGTTTTAAAAACATGTAAAATGGGTTAAATATGTACAACGTAGTGTTGTGGAGTAATCACCCCGCATGCGCCCTCTGACGTTTTACCGGTGAAGCGCCCGCTCAAGGGTTAAATATGTCACAAATAGTACAGGTTATCCTCCTATTTATGCTACGTTAGAGCCCCGCAAACCCAGATTTTGATAACCCGGAATCCTGGACAGCTCGGAAAGCCTGCCAGAGCAATATAGTGCACTGGGTTTCAAGGCGCCATGGCATCGGGCAGAGCACTGTGTGATGCTATGGTTTTTAATTAAGTTTGTTTAACAGATTAGGAATATGTTATTATTGTTTGTATTATACACATTATAAATAAATATTTTTTATAGGAATAACGTGAATTCGGTTTTTTTTTTTTTTTTTTTTTTTTTGTAAGTTTGCTCCTTTCCTGATAACTGGGAATTTTCACAAACCCGGACAATGTTCAGTCCATATTAGTCGGCATATTAGTCCGGGTTTGCGGGGATGTTCCTCTAAGGGGCTGTCCGGGGTTTATGGCTGTATAATAAGGTCCAAATTCTGGCAACATGCAGTATTTTATTCATAGAATCTGAATCTACCATTTTGATTTTGAAGTATAAGCTGATAACTCTAAACCAGCATTGATAAACAGTTGTCAGTGGACACCATTTAGATTCAAAAATTTATCTGAAGTTGTAGAATTTTTTTTAAATAGCCTAATTTATCAATGAATACAGTAGACTCTCGATAATCTAACACATATGAGACCAGGATTATAATCTTGTTGGATTATACAAGATTATGGATTACGAGAGGTTTCAGTATAAAAATGCTAAAGAACCTCTCAGGAAAGGTTAAAATGAGGTTTAAACCGGATACAAACAACAATCCACATTCCTTGTGAAATGACGTAAAAAACTATTTAAATTTGGATACTTTTTTAAGTCACTAATATGGTCAATCTCTCTCACTCATGAGAGATACTGCCGCCGAGGTATTGTCGATTTAAAAAATTTTTCAGTCTAAAGAATGTCAAGAGCCCACTTCAAGAGTCAAGAGTCTACTTTACTCTCATATATAAGTTTAGTGTCTTTCACTCTTTCATCTTTGATTAATGCAATTAATTGCAACTCATTACAAAACTATTTAGACTCTTAAATAATTGTTTGTCCAGTTTTTTTAGCTTTTACTTCTGTTTTAGACTGGGACCACCACTAACATGAGTCTTCCAATACCACAAACTATCCTCAAAGAGATTTTGGATTTCTTATATAAAGATGAGGCACCATCTCTAATGGAGAGTCAAGATACCGACTTCATCTCCAGGTAGTGAGAGCATTTAATCTTCCATTACAGTTGTTAAACAAATTATTTCTTGTATCATCAGAAAATTAAAAGTTATAAGTTAATCATCAGAAAATTATAAGTTTTAGTTTTACTGTCATTTTTCTTCAGTATCAATTGAAAAATATGTATTATACTATTGAAGGCATTACTGCAATTTTTTTATCATTGATTAGTTAAACCAATTATAATACAACAGAAAAACCTAATTCATAAAATTTGGCAATGACTAGAAAATTAAGTAGTGTTAGGATAGTACACAATGACACAAGAGTCATGTCACCATTATCTCTACGTCCTTTTTTATGAGTAAATGGAGGTTATTTTCTAAAGGCCTCTCTTAGATAATGACTATTCGAGCACAATAGCTTGACAGGATTTTTTTTTATGTGAAAACCTCATGCATAAAACTCATACCCCGCCGGTATGCTAGTAATAGTTCCAATACGAAACATGAAGTTTTACAAATGGATTAATACCTAAATTAAAGAGTTATATTTCTAATCAGCGGTAAAATTTGAGAAAAATTATTATAGACAATCGGTTATTACCTTAAATGGTGTGAGTTTTG